>VZRZ01006064.1:0-12914 GCA_013398175.1 Climacteris rufus
ATTCTATGATTCTATGATAATTTAGAGCAATAATTACATTTTTATTCAATAGCTATGGGAAAACACTGAGTTGAATAATGAGATAGCAACGAGTTTCTCAGTCCTAACAGGACATTAATCAACATATTAACTGTGTAGACAAACTGATTTGAGGCTGTTACGGCCTAATTTGTCTCAAAATCATTATTTTTTATGTATTGCATAATGTACTTTAAAATCCGTGTTGGAGTGATCACACGTGAGTGCTGCAGTCCCACGGAATGGGAATGGGAGTGGGAGTGGGAATGGGAATGGGAATGGGCATGGGAATGGGAATGGGAATGGGAATGGGAATGGGAATGGGAATGGGAATGGGAATGGGAATGGGAATGGGAATGGGAATGGGAATGGGAATGGGAATGGGAATGGGAATGGGAATGGGAATGGGAATGGGAATGGGAATGGGAATGGGAATGGGAATGGGAATGGGAATGGGAATGGGAATGGGAATGGGAATGGGAATGGGAATGGGAATGGGAATGGGAATGGGAATGGGAATGGGAATGGGAATGGGAATGGGAATGGGAATGGGAATGGGAATGGGAATGGGAGTGGGAATGGGAGTGGGAATGGCAATGGCAATGGCAATGGGAATGGATGCTGTGTTGGTTTTGCCCCGACTGTCACTGTTGCCTGAAAAGGCTGCCCAAAAACTGAGCCTGGGCAGGAGTATGGGAATAAATGTGGGGGTTTATTCCAAAGGCCTTCAAAGGAACATTTAGGGCAGACAGAGCCCCCAGGGGCATCACCCAAAATGGACAGCGAGTTCTCCACACCTTTATAGGTTTGGTCCATTTGCACATCAGCATCAATTCACCAATTAAACTTTGCAATTTCCCCCTGGCTCCCCCAGCTCACTCCCCCCTTTAGAAGCTGGGCCTGGGCAGTCTGAGTGTCCTTGAAGGGTAAATCCAGAGCGGCCCTGCTCTGTCTGTAGAGAGCAGCAGCTCACAGGCTGTGCAGCATCCGTGCCAGGCAATACAGAATGTGAAAAACAAGGGTTAAAAGCCAAGGCGACAGCAGCACTGCAGGTGTCATTTCGCACCTTCCCCAGGTGAGCTCAGCGCACAGCCCGCGCTGTTGGCACCGCAGGAATCAGCCTGAGAGCCTCTGCTTTCTATCTCCGCCTCTCCAGAACGCTTCTCCCTTAGCATTCCCCTTTCTAAAGCCGTGGATTAGCATATTCCCTTTCAGAGGCAGCAGCCCTGGCTCGGAAGCGGCGCCGCTCTTGGCTGGCCCTGCTGGCGGTGCTGGCGGTGCTGGGGCCGGGCTGCGGGGAATGTCAGATGCCAGACACGGCCGGGGCACGAGCAGCCCCGGCAGCTGCCGGGACCCCCAGAGAGGAGGGGAGCTCGGTCACTGCTGTCCCTGCGGGCTCCTCTGGCTCTGCCCGCACCCGCAGCCGCGGGGAAGGCGCAGCAAACACAGCCCAGCCCTGGCAATTCCTCCCGGTTCTGCCGTTCCCTGGGTGTTTGTGTCCGTCTGGCCGGGAAATCGGCACCCAGCGGTGCCAGTCCCACGTGGCACCAGGGCCCAGGGGAGGCCACCTCAGGGGACAGGGTGCTGATGGCTCAGAGCTGGGGCTCCATGGTCTTGGAGGTCTTTTCCAATCTAAATGGTTCTGTGGTTCTATTCTATGACTATCCTTATCTTTAATTCTTATCCTTTTCCTTCCTTCCCCCCTTTCATTTTGCCTTTCCCTTTCCTATTCCCTTTCTTCCTTTTCTTTTTCCTTCCTTTCCCCTTTCGCCCTTTTCCCCCCTTTCCCTTTCCTTCCTTATCCTTACCCCTTTTTTACCTTTTCCTTCCTTTTGCCTTTTCCCTTTCCTTCCTTATCCTTCCCCCTTTTTACCATTTCCTTTTCCTTCCATTTGCCTTTTCCGTTTCCCTTCTCCCTCCCCTTTTCCCAAACCCCAACACTCTCCCCCCAAAGCGCACAGGGGGACAGGCAGAGCTGCTCCGGGGTGTGCCAGGAGCAGGATGGCAGCAGAGCCCAGGGGCTGGCACCCACCCTGGCTCTGTGTGCCCTCCAGCCCCTGGGCACATCCCTGTCCTTCCCGGGCAGTGCAGGGCGATGTGGGAAGCAAAGCCGCTGCTTCACACCGAGTTTTTGTGGAACCGCACAGCATCAGCCTTGCTGGGCGAATCTTTAAGGTACCTGCAGGTTGCTCCTGCCCTTTCCTACCTGTTTTTTCTGCTACATTTTGCAATTCCAGCGCGGGAAGCCCAGCAGGAGGGATGCTCCGAGGGCCAGAGCAAAGCCAGGCTGCTCCCTCCCCTCCCCCGGGCTGTGGCGTGTGGCGGGTCCGTGACAAAAACCCGCAAATGTGGGGATGATGGGCACCCCTGGGAATGTCTGCCCAGGGCACAGAGCCAAGGGAAGGGTGGGGGGCAGCAGGGCCTGGCAGGGGCAGGGCTGGGGCTGGCGTGCAGCTCGGATTAAGGCGCTGCCAGAGCGCACAAAACCCCGTTCGCTGGCGTGACATGTCAGGGGATGAAGGATCAGTCTTTGTCTGCGCCAGGCCAGGCTCCTTTCAAAAGGCCTTTTAGATCAGCCGCAGCAAAACCGAGGAAGTAGCCCATTGATTTAACACAAGCAACATGCAAAGTACATAATAATGAAAATCAAAACGCTTTCATTGCATCCGTGAGGGCAGCAAACAATGGGAATTCATGCAGGCTGCAGCCCCTCAACTTTTAGCTCCGAAAGTCCTTTGCATTATAGGGCTAATTCTGCTTCCACCCGTGACTAAATTGTGTACTGGCCTCTACTTTTGTTTGACAGCAAAAAGTAAATGATAGAAAATTGGATCCAACAATATGTTCTGATTATTCCTGCACTGCAGAGTGTTCTCTCAACGTGACAAACTGTGTTTATCCCACTAGGGAGAAAGGGCAGGGATCCCATGGGATTTATCAGCATGTGTGGTGCCATTAAGTTAAATAGCCACGTTAGGATTTAACAAGGTCAACAAGGTTTTTATTTCTCTTTTTCAGTATTATTAAAATTTTCGTTTGTAAAGTATTAACTAAATATAGTTTTGGTATTGGAGAAATAAAAGTTATTTTGGGAATGACTCCTGTAGCCGGGAAAGCTCCTCCATCCCGCAGACCCTCCTTCTCCCACGTTACCGTTTCCCTCCTTGGGCTGGAATTTCTCTGCAGGCTCAGGAATTCCCTTCTTTGGCCATTCTGCATATCCAGGTCTGCAATTTGCCAGTGGGGAATTGTTCCTGGCATCGTTCACGGCCTGGTCAGCTCCCCCTGTGCAGCACAACCCTCCCTGCAGCCCCACCGAGCACCCCGAGGGCTTTGCA
Source organism: Climacteris rufus (assembly GCA_013398175.1). Classification (NCBI taxonomy): domain Eukaryota; kingdom Metazoa; phylum Chordata; class Aves; order Passeriformes; family Climacteridae; genus Climacteris; species Climacteris rufus. The sequence goes on from VZRZ01006064.1 coordinate 3,357, forward strand.
TATTCAGATTTAATGGCTTTGCAGCCGGACAAGGGGGCTCATTCCTGGCTCCTTCTCCCGGCTCCCATCAAGCCCGCCCGGGGCAAAGGGAACGCCGGAGGGATTCCAGAATGAGGATTGTCCCCTGCTGGTCCTGCCTGGGGAAGTTTTTGGGTTGGAAAAGCCTCTCAGACCATCGAGTCCAACCATTCCCCAGCACCGCCAAGGCCCCCGCTGCCCCATGTCCCCAAGTGCCACATCCACAGGGCTTTGAAATCCCTCCAGGGATGGGGACTCCACCCTGCCCCGGGCAGCTGTGCCGGGCTTGGACAGTCCTTTTAGAGGAGAAATTTTCCCTAATATCCAAATTAAACCTCCCCTGGCACAACCTGAGCCCATTTCCTCTTGTCCCGTTGCTCCTTCCCTGGGAGCAGAGCCCCACCGGGCTCCACCCTCCTGTCAGGGAGCTCCAGCCCGTGACTATTTGCATATTTATACTTTAATAATTTTATATATTTCTGTCCTTATATATTTATAAAATGCTATAATAATCCCTCCAGGGTTGGTGACTCCACCACTGCACCCTGCCAGAGAATACTTGTGCAAAATGCTCAGACTTCTCTGTTAAGGGAGCTCTTCTCCCCTTAAAATTCAATGTTTTCCTTAAAAACTGGAGTTCTTTGGAATTTTCTTGTGCATGGAAACCAGGGGACCAACAGAGCCAAGTGTGACCCCAGTAAATGCCATGGGGAATCAGCCGTTTGCCTTTCCCAAACCCAGCTTTTAAAGAAACCAGTGACCGGGGTCGGCGGTGCCTGTGCTGCCGGAGGTCCCGGGTTCCAGGGGTCCCGGTGTCCCGGGTTCCAGGGGTCCCGGTGTTCCGGGGGTGCCGGTGTCCCGGGTTCCAGGGGTCCCGGTGTTCCGGGGGTGCCGGTGCTGCCGGGAGGGTCCCCGCGCTCTCGGGGTGCCCGTGCCGCTCTTCCCGTGATGGGGCTGTGTCCCGGTGCCCCGGGGGAGCTTTCTGTGCTGGGGGTGTCCCGCTGACGTGCCCGTGCCGGGGTCCCGGTGCTGTGCCCACGCCCGCTGTCCCGTGCTGGGGCCCCGTACCGAGTCTGCCCCGTGCCGGGTCCCGGTTGTGTTCCGGACCCCGCTGTCCCGTGCCGGGGTCCCAGAGCCGTTCCCGATCCTCGTGTCCCGTGCCGCGGTTGTCCCGGTGCCTTTCCGACCCCGCTGTCCCGTGCTGGGTCCCGGTTGTGTTCCTGACCCCGCTGTCCCGTGCCGGTCCCCGTTTTGTTCCCGTGCTGGGGCTGTCCCGATTCCGCTGTCCCGTGCCGGGGCTGTCCCGTGCCGGTCCCGGTTGCGTTTCCGACCCCGCTGTCCCGTGCCAGTCCCGGTTGTGTTCCCACCCCGCTGTCCCGATTCCCCTGTCCCGTGCCGGGTCCCGGTTGTGTTCCCGTGCCGGGTCCCGGTTGTGTTCCCGTGCCGGGTCCCGGTTGTGTTCCCGTGCCGGGTCCCGGTTGTGTTCCCGTGCCGGGTCCCGGTTGTGTTCCCGTGCCGGGTCCCGGTTGTGTTCCCGTGCCGGGTCCCGGTTGTGTTCCCGTGCCGGGTCCCGGTTGTGTTCCCGTGCCGGGTCCCGGTTGTGTTCCCGTGCCGGGTCCCGGTTGTGTTCCCGTGCCGGGTCCCGGTTGTGTTCCCGTGCCGGGTCCCGGTTGTGTTCCCGTGCCGGGTCCCGGTTGTGTTCCCGTGCCGGGTCCCGGTTGTGTTCCCGTGCCGGGTCCCGGTTGTGTTCCCGTGCCGGGTCCCGGTTGTGTTCCCGTGCCGGGTCCCGGTTGTGTTCCCGTGCCGGGTCCCGGTTGTGTTCCCGTGCCGGGTCCCGGTTGTGTTCCCGTGCCGGGTCCCGGTTGTGTTCCCGTGCCGGGTCCCGGTTGTGTTCCCGTGCCGGGTCCCGGTTGTGTTCCCGTGCCGGGTCCCGGTTGTGTTCCCGTGCCGGGTCCCGGTTGTGTTCCCGTGCCGGGTCCCGGTTGTGTTCCCGTGCCGGGTCCCGGTTGTGTTCCCGTGCCGGGTCCCGGTTGTGTTCCCGTGCCGGGTCCCGGTTGTGTTCCCGTGCCGGGTCCCGGTTGTGTTCCCGTGCCGGGTCCCGGTTGTGTTCCCGTGCCGGGTCCCGGTTGTGTTCCCGTGCCGGGTCCCGGTTGTGTTCCCGTGCCGGGTCCCGGTTGTGTTCCCGTGCCGGGTCCCGGTTGTGTTCCCGTGCCGGGTCCCGGTTGTGTTCCCGTGCCGGGTCCCGGTTGTGTTCCCGTGCCGGGTCCCGGTTGTGTTCCCGTGCCGGGTCCCGGTTGTGTTCCCGTGCCGGGTCCCGGTTGTGTTCCCGTGCCGGGTCCCGGTTGTGTTCCCGTGCCGGGTCCCGGTTGTGTTCCCGTGCCGGGTCCCGGTTGTGTTCCCGTGCCGGGTCCCGGTTGTGTTCCCGTGCCGGGTCCCGGTTGTGTTCCCGTGCCGGGTCCCGGTTGTGTTCCCGTGCCGGGTCCCGGTTGTGTTCCNGTTTGCCGTGGGATGGAACCGCAGGATGGCTCGGGAAGGAACCTTAAGCCCATCCCGTTGCACCCCGGCCGTGGGCAGGGACACGGTCCAGCGTGCTCTGATCCCCGTCCAGCCTGGCCTTGGACACTGCCAGCGCTGGGGCAGCCACAGCTCCTCTGGGCAGCCTGTGCCAGGATCTCCCCGCCCTCACAGCCAAGAATTTCTTCCCAATATCCCCTCTGACCTTTGGGAACCCATGCTTCCTTGTTCTGTCCCTCCGTTCCTTGTCCCAAGTCCCTCTCCAGCTCTCCTGGAGCCACTTTAGGCACTCGAAGAGGCTTTAAAGTCTCCTTGGAATCTTCTCTTCTGCAGGTGAACACCCCCAGCTCTCTCCCATTTAACATGGACTTAGGTTTCCTTCAGCCTGGCTTTCCATCCCTGGACACCCTGAGCCCAGCTTCCCACCCCTGGATTCAAAGCTCCTGCACCAGCCACCTCATATCAGCCACCATGCCAACATCTGCCAGTCCCAGAAAGTCTGTTTTCAAAGGAAAAATCACTGTATTGCAGGTTTTGGAGCCCAGCACTGGATTTTCTTTCTCAAATATTCATTACAAATATAGATTGTCCTTTATTGCAAGTGGCCTTTAATGAACAGCAGTCTTGTTTGCGTACAAGGAGCAGCTTCCAGTGCCATTCCCTGACAGTAATTGTGGGCTGAATGGAGCCAGCACAATGCAGGAGCGCTGTTAATGGCTATCCTGTGGATTGAGTGCTCCACTTTTGTCATTATCAGGCTACTTTTTAAAATGCAGGAATTAGTTAGGCCAGCAAAGAGTTAATTACGTTCCTTGTGACAGGAAACCCTCAAAGCACATTAATTGTGGAGAATTCTTTGTCTTTCATGCAAAGCAGAAATTGGAAGGGCCTCGGCAGATGATATCACAGAGGCAGTGACTCCGAGCATCATTGAGAAGGGAGAAAAGGCAGCGCTGAGGGCAGGAGGAAACCCTGCGGGCACGGAGGGCACGGAGCTGCCGGCGCTGCAGCGAGCCGCGGGATTTTGGGAGCCACCTCCTGATTTCTGTGTCGCTGAAGGGAAAAACAGGCACCCAGGGAGACTCTGCTCGTTTTCCAGCCTCACTTTTCCCTGGCATTTCTCAGTTTCTAGCGCTCATGCCTTGGCCAAGGCAAGTACAAAGCAGTGTCCCAAACTTCCCCGGCGGGCGGGCGCAGCCCCGGGTGGCAGCGGCTCCGGCCGGGAGGGTCCGAGGGAGCGGGAGCAGCATCACCCCTGGCCGAGCCAGGCTGGCCCCTCTCTGACAGCATCTCCAGGGCCGTGGGACAAACAGGGACACCTCATTCCCAAGCAGGGCAGCGAATCCAGGAGGAAAACCCCAAAGGAGCGGAGCTGGTTTCACACCAAGCGCAAATCAAGGCGCCGGGCGCTGGCACCGCCACGAGAGCTGCGAGTGGATGTTGATTACCGGGCTGAGGAGGAGCAGCAATGATCAGCACAATCAGAGATGCTGTAATTAGCTGCAGTATGTAAAAAATAAATTAAATAACTCCTGCCTAATGATCACACCCCACGCTGAGCAGGGGGGTTCCTACGGCAGCTCACGGAGGTGCTGCTCGGGGTGCTCCTGCAGCGGAGGGGCTGGGACACCGGGGAACAGGACAAGGGCATCTCACTGCTGCTCTGGGGAGAGCTGGGGCCAGCCTGGGGCTCAGCGAGCAGGGAGGGGAGCGGGAGAGTCCCAGAGCCTGCCGGGCTGGGCTGGGAGCTGGGAACAAGGTGAAATCAGCGCTCGCCTTCACCTCCAAACGCTCTCCTGACAGTGGAGTTGGACATGGACATCCATGGTCTCAGCACCTCTGCAAACCCAGCTCATTCCAGGGGCCCTTGTTGCACACAGGGGGTGGTGATGGCCCCAGGATCTCCTCACACCGGGGGAGTTCATCAGTGAAGCCGTGAGCTGCGGCAGCACCCAGACACCCAGTCCTGCCCACTGTACAATTGAACACCATCAAATATTCACAATCAAATATATCAAATCAAACACAAGCTCCAACCAGTTCTGCAAAATAATTCAGCCCTAAAGACAGCTTGGACAAAAAAAGTAGAGGAATGGGCACCAAAACCACGTCAGGTAATTCCCTAGAAAAGGAAAGAATTGGATGGAGAGAGGAGGAGTTGCAGTGGCCGGGCAGCCCTGCACTGGTTCCCCTTTCCAATGACTTCAGTCACCCCCATGGCAACAGGAACATTCTGTGTTAACAGAGTTTTCTTTTCATTAAAGCAGCCAGTTCCCACTCAACGCTGGGTCTTTTCAGTTGTTGCAGAGTTTCTCCCGGCCCATTGGCTAATTTAGCTTAACTAAGTCAGAACCAGCTGAATAATGAGTCTTGCCAAACAGCCCAGGCTCTTCCTGGGCAAGTTATGAATAAACCTCCCCCCACTGAAAGCAGGAAAGTTGATAGTGATCACACTTCTAAATGCAAACTCCAGAGAGGGACAGATTGGGCACTGCTCTGCTTGGGGTTTATAGGGAAAAAAAACAGGCTTCAAGGAATGCTTTTTTATATAAATATTTTCCATTTGGATTTAATTAATTGATTTTAATGCGAACTATTAATAGTGTAAGCCAATATTGTCATTACTGCTATGCATGTTTCTAACAGGATTAGCTTTCCTGAAATAAATATATTATTCCTGAATTATATTATTTCCTGAATTATAATTTCCTGAAATAAATATATTATTCCTGGGAGTCAGGGAAGCCCCTGGATGCCGTGGGAAGCCCCAGGATGTGGCTGTGCTGCTCCCTCCTCCCTGCCCTGAGCCCCCCTCCCTCCCCTGCAGCGGCTGCTCTGGGGCTCACACCAACATCTGCTTTGTGTCTGGGCTCTGCCCAGGTGAGCACAGGGAATTCCGGCTGTCTCTGCTTTCTCCAGCAGGACACCAAGCCCTGTTGCGGAGGAGGACAGCACCCACCTCGCCCTGACAGCTTTGGGGCTGCTCTGGAGGTAAATTTATGCACTGCCATTGATCTCCGCTGTTATTGAGCTCCACAGTGACTCAGATGTTGTGAAGGTTCATTGTGGGGAGCTGTGGGGTGTGAGGGTGCAGGGACACACACAAACCCCAAACTGGGCTGAGACCTGTCCCGTCAAACACCCAGGCTGTGCCCAGCCTCTGGGACAGGCGAGACACAGCGTGGAGCTCTGGCTCTGCTGGCAGCCAGCCCCCTGCAGCCAGCCAGGGATGCACAGAACTCCTTTTAAATGTTCCGGGCCTGCGTGGAACCCAAAACTCAGCTCCGCTTCGCAGGAGGCTTCACAGGACCTTGTGCAGCATCGTGGATGAAACAAATGATCTCCGTGGTGACGAGAAGGAGCAGCAGCCCCAGGAGCAGCCAGCAGGGCAGGACCCACAGTGGAGGTGTGAGGTGCTCCCTGCCTGGAATGTGGGGTGTTCAGGGATCTAAATAACTCAGGGTAAGTCTGCAAAGGTAATGGAAATGCACACTTCACTCCAGCTCGGATCTTCTGTCTCCCCGTTTAGGGAGCTGAACGGGGATAAATGGTTTGAAGATGTTATCGGAGCTCCTCTCGAACACCTCTTGTCACTGGAGGAGCCTCCAGTGTCCCTTTTATCTCCATCAGAGGCTGCTCTGTCTGGTGAGTGAAAGAGAGGGAGGGCTCAGCACAAATTACACTGGTAATTCTTTTCCAGAACTAATTAACTTAAAAGATACTGTACTGATTGCAGAAAAGGTGTTAACAGAAGCTTAAGAAGTTGAAAAACAAAATTAATCTGCATTTGAGAAAGGCTTTCCTTTAATCTCCAGCCTGTGATGTACCAAATACCCTGCATGGAGCAGACTGAAGCAAATAATGGATCTGGTTTTTTATGTTGGAAGAGCCACAATGTCTGGGAGAGGGATGAGAGGGGACACCGACCATTTCCTTTCCCATTTCCACTTGGCACTTTGCTCTTTCCTGGTAGCACCAGGTGCAGCCTGCAGAGCTGGGGGCCACAGGGGTGGATGGTCCCTCGCCAGCACCCCGGGTTTGGGCTGGCAGAGCCCTCGGTGAGGCCACCACGGCCCCGTGGGCACGGGCAGGGAGTGCCCGGAGCGGCTGGGGCTGCCCCTGCATCCCTGGCAGTGCCCAGGCCAGGCTGGATGGGGCTGGGAGCACCTGGGACAGGGAAAGGTGTCCCTGCCAGGGCAGGGGTGGCACTGGGTGGGCTTTAAAGCCCCTCCCAACCCAAACCAGCCCGGGTGCTGCAGCAGCAGCCCCAGCACCTGCCCTGGGGTGGGGGGGACCCAGCAGCACCCCCGGGGGACCTGGGGCCGTGGTGCCACGGGGGTCCTGCAGGCAGCAGCTCTGCCGCCTCTGCTGAGGAGCATGAAGGCATTTTAATGTTCCCCGTGGTTCTCTCTTCCCACCTAACAGCTTGGTATGATGAAAAAAAAGTGCCAGTCTTTGAATATTATTTTCACATAAATTCCTTACAAATCGTAAAATGAAAGTTTTAAACCCCGATCCTGTGGCTGCAGGAGCACTCCATATTTCAGGGCATTTGGGATGTTGCTGGCAATATTTCTCTCTCTCATCCTATTTCCCCACACTGTCCCTGCTCTCCTTTTCCATCCATCCTGCTTTGCCCTCTGACTGCAGGGATGTCTCCAGAGCTTTGCATTTACACCAGGCTGGCCCGGGGCTGCTCTGATTTACACCCGGGCTGGGGAGAGCACCGAGCTGGGAGCCAGGGCTGAGCACGGGGGGCAGGATGGGGATGGGCCCCAGCCCAGGGTGTCCCTGGCCCCTGCATCCCCTCTCACCAGCCTGACCAGCTTTCCCCGTGGAGGCTGAAGGTGCATTGCATTTTAACATCCAGGGACTAACATGAGTTTATATTTTAGCAAGTTAGTGCTTCTGAGCGGCTGGTTTGCTCTGCAGGCTGCAAAATCTGGGAGCTGGCAATTAATCATGCACCAGGCCTTGCCTTGCCTTGCCTTGCCTTGCCTTGCCCTGCCTTGCTGCATCTTGCAGATTTTCACCTTTTCTCAATGCACTCTTCATTAGATCCTCACAATATCTGTCAGATATTTATACCCAAACATTTCCTTAAATAACAGCTGTTCTGTACTTTGTGGAGAGGTCAGACAAAAGCGACAACCAACCAAAAAAACATCACGGNCTTCCCCTTCTCCTTCTCCTTCTCCTTCTCCTTCTCCTTCTCCTTCTCCTTCTCCTTCTCCTTCTCCTTCTCCTTCTCCTTCTCCTTCTCCTTCTCCTTCTCCTTCTCCTTCCATTCCCTTCCCTCACCCTGGGACACCTGGATCATGAGAGGGCCACACTGTGACTGTGTGGCCTGAGGGCCCAGCCCGTGTCCTCACCAGCTCCCCTTTGCTCGTAGTTCTCAGAGTGATAAAGGAGTGGATTTCCTCATTTATTTATGGAAATAAACGGATTATGGATTTGTTTGGGAACACTGTCACTCCTAGTTTGCATCTGGGCACATCTGGGCAGAAACTGCTCTTGGACAAACCCTGGGCAAGTTCCCAAGGAGATGCCAGGGTGGCAAAGGCATAACCAGGAGCTTGTTTAACCAGCGTGGGCCATGCAAACAGGAGCTGTTTACCAATCAATCCAACGTAAATTATTGTTTTCTGCTGCCATTAAGGAACCTCTGCCAAAAAATTAACCTGTAAACTCTCTGACATCCCGGAGTAATATATCAAAATGCTGCCAGCATACTGATCCCTCACCACGCTGTGCAACAAATCAATTAGACTACCAATTCTGTTCATTAGAATTCATTTAAATCTCAATTAAAAAGTTAATTAAAAGTAAGAGTGAGAAGGAAATCATGTCTAACATTCTTATTAAACTCAAATCACCAAATTAATTTTAAATCCAAATCAACAATCAGAAGTGGAGATATAAAGGAGCAGGGGAAGAGCACGGGCAGGCTGCTCTGCCGTGGCACGGGAAGAGGCTGCGCTTTGGTGCTCCCAAAGAGGGATTTTCTGGCCCATGACGCTGCTCAGAGCCCTGTGCCTGGCAGTTCTATCCCATTTCATTTTAAAATACAGCGTCTCTGATTTCTGGGATGAATTTGTCTCTGTCAGACTGAACCTTCAGCAACCCCGCCAGTTCAGACGGCTCCTGCTCCCGCTCGGCTCCTGCCAGCTCACCCCAAACTTCGCGGGTTGTTTTTCCCTCCCCTCCTTTGTCACAGGAGACTCCTCTGAACAAAGGGATCCTCGCTGGGGTGGGGGTGCCCCGACACCCCCGTGCTGGGCCGGAGGAGGGGCTCCCCCATCCCGGGCATCCCCCGGCCCCGGGACCCGCAGCTCCTCGGGGATCGCATTTAACTGGGACACGGAGCTTTCCTTCCCGGCTGGGGACCTCGGCCTCGTCCCTGCTGTTTTCTTACGGCCCAAAAATAGAGCGGCCGCGGCCGTGAACATCCTCCTGACAAGCTCCAGAAGCCTCAGCCTGATTTCCCATGCAGTTCTTGGCACCGAGGTCTGGGTGGAGGTGGGCAGGGTCCACCCAGCCTCTCAGTCTCATTAATCATTTGGCTTTCCCTGGCTGCTCGCAGCATCTTCTGGAGGAACCCTTCTCTTTATTCATTCAGACAACCCTTTGGATTAAACAGAGCCAGCTAAATGTCAAACCAAATCTGAGTCTTGATGCAGATAATCATTTCAATAATATTTCTCCATTTGTGCCCAAACACCAGGGGAATAAAGCTTTTCTGCTGTCAGGTAGTGTAAGACTGCAGTTGGTGTAAATGCTTGACATTGAGCCAGATGGCTTAGCCGTGCCGCAAACATATGTTCAACAAGCAGGCTTGCACACATTGGAATTTTATTATTTTGCACTGGTGAGACATGCATATTTATTTACTTGACCCCCTTTGGAGTCACTTTGGTATTAAAACAGTCGGTGGTGGTGCCTGGGAGCCGCGGGGCAGCCGGGTTTGGTGCTCGTGTTGGAGCCGGCGCAGGGACCGCGCCCGGAGCTGCCCAGCCCCGAGGAGCT
>VZRZ01006064.1:17653-37428 GCA_013398175.1 Climacteris rufus
GCATGCTGGGATTCCAGCATTCTGGGATTCTGAGATTCTGGGATCACAGTGGCAGGGTGATTCCTAAACTCCACGGCAGGAGGCTGGGCCTGAGGTGATCCATCCAGGGCCAGGATGTGCTCCGTGCCTGCTCCTGGGCAGTGTGACAGGGACACAGGTGTGACAGGGGTATGGGTGTGACAGGGACACAGGTGTGACAGGGACACAGGTGTGACAGGGGTATGGGTGTGACAGGGACACAGGTGTGACAAGGACATGGGCTGTGCCATGTGCTGCCACTGGGCAATGAATCCTGCCAGGAGCAGCCCAGGTACTGCGGGACCTGGCACAGGCAGTGCCAGGGGATGTGTGTGCCCCAGCACAGGCACAGGCAGTGCCAGGGGATGTGTGTGCCCCAGCACAGGCAGTGCCAGGGGATGTGTGTGCCCCAGCACAGGCAGTGCCAGAGGATGTGTGTGCCCCAGCACAGGCACAGGTGAAGGGGCGATGCCCTCCCGGGCCAGGCTGGGGCTCTGGGGGTCCCCTGTGCCACCCCCGAGGTGCCCGTGCCCGGGAAGGGGCCGGGGCAGGGCCGGGGCCGGACAGAGCAGCGGGCGGCACTGGGGAGGAAAGTTTGTAAAGAAAGTACTGAACACAGACTTCCCGGGGTATCAGAAGGAAAATTTATGCATCGCCTTTGAGTTCAACTTCTCCATTAAAGCTTTTTCCCTATAATCTAGGGAGTTCTTATCTTGGTGACTTATGATGTTATGGAGGGGCTCATGCATGGAAAATGTCAATAGAAATAGTAACTCTAGAAGGGAAGGGCCTCCTAATTAGTCCCCATTTAGATTTTATGATGGCTTTGAGATCTGCTCATCCTGACAGTGCGCACTCTGGTTACATATTGTTCTAGCCTGAGGGAACCATAGGAAAATCCAGATTTATTGTACCTATCATACCAGCATATTTCATTTGCCATTATGAGCAGCCATCTCGCAATGATGCAGGAGTATTTATTACAGATTAAATTGTAGGACCTGGATGGTTTAGTGAGGTTCTTGAGGTATCATTTATGTCATTAACTGGCTCATTATCAGATCTGCAAATCTCAATTCCTTTTTTTTTTGTGCCTCCTGTTTCCGAGCAGGGACCCGGGCTGGGGCTGAGGTGGGTGCCGGGGTGCGAGGCCAGGGTGGGGAGGCAGAGCATCCCCAGGGTGCCAGGCCTGGGGCTGGGGATGCTGCCTGTCCCCGGTGTCCCCGCGGGCTCCGCACCCTTCCCTCCCTCCCAGCACACCGCAGCTCGGCGAGGTGAGCCTGGCAAAGGCGCTGGTGGCAGAGGAGGTAATTTAACTCTAATTATTTAACAAGGCTGTTCCAGGCGTAAGCTTATTACCGGCGAAAGGATACGCTGGATTTTTTTCTCTCTCTCTCTCTTTATGCTTTATCTCTACTTGGAGAATTATTTGAAGAGGTTTAATCCAGCCTTGATTGTTGTTGTTAATGGGCAAGGAGAATGGGTTATGCCATGTGCTCGGCTGCTCTGCTCTCCAGAAAAGTCACGGAGGAAGGAGCTCTCAGACACTGCCTGGCTCTTCGATTTAGTGATATTATTTGAATTTATTGTTCGATTCGACTCGCGTGTCCTGCCTTGTTGGTATTTGCCCTATTTACTCTCCTATATTGCTTTTTCATAAAACCAGGGGATGGCATTTAAGTTGTTGTGTTCTTTGGTATTAAAAGGCACTCGGAACAAGCCCGGGAGCACATCCTGGATTGTGGGGTTCAGGGCAGGCTCTGCTGCAGGACCTGCCCCACTCTTGGGTTGCTGAGATTAATTAATGCCTGTGATGGCCAATATTTGTGAGGAAGCCAAAGCTTGGGAAGACAGAAATAATGCATAAAAACACCATCTCTTCTTGCCCCTCACTTCGCAGCCAAAGGCACTGAAAAGGCTCTGGAGGGTGTTTGCAGTGGCTGGTTGCACCCAGAGATATTTTTGCAAAAGTGGTGATTTTGGGGCTCCAAACTCGTGGCATTGTGAGGATAAATAGAGGCAATGTCCTCCCTGGGGCTGTTCTCCGGGCTCTGTGGGTGTCCCTGTGGCACTGTCCCAGCAGGAGCAGCTGTGGGGTGATGCTGGGGGAACCAGGCACAGAGAGAGAGGTGAGCCCAGCGCTGGGAAAGCCCGGCTCAAATGTTCCAAATCCGGGGATGGACACCCAAATATTCCCCAGAGCCTGGTGCCAGAGCCAGCCCCACGGAGGCTCCGTGCTGGACTTGTTGCTGAGCCTGGTGGAGGGGTCTGTCCCATCCCTGCCCAGCACAACCCGAGCCCCCCAGGCTGTGTCCTCGCCCCGACACCTTCCCCAGAGCGTTCCCTGTAAGGACAGGCACAGCCTCCAAACCCAGAACGCATCTTGGAGGTCTGGAAAAATTAATGCTTCCCAGTGGTTGGTGCCCTGCTACTGATTCTAATTATTTTATTTATTTATTTAACTGAACACTGTGCATCTGTCTTTGAGCAGAGCTGTCTGCTCCAGGGTTAAACTGTGCACACCAGGTTGAAAATAGAAGGTGTGTGAGCATTTAGGCTGTGCTTTTCCTTGGAAAATATCAGGATCCTCTAAGCTTTAAAACTGTTTAAATGAGATGCTTCTGGCTCTAATTTACACAAACCCCTTCCCTCTTTATTTAACTTACGCTGCATTTATCTTTATCAGTCCAAAAAATAAGGGACATTTACAAACTAAAAGGAGAAGAATTGTCGGATATTGATCTCAAATCAGTCTTGCCCACACCAAGCGCAGAAATCCTGCATGAGTGGCAGTAGAAGTGGCAGTGTGTGTCCCCTCTCAAGGGATATTTTCTGTGCTAGCAGCTGCGGTGCCACCAGGAAATTCAGGTATTTTGTGTGCCTGGAAGCTGCAGCTGCAGAGCCAGGAAAGCACCGGTGAGCAGGGCTGCTTTGGACCTTGTTTTGCTATTCCCACGCTGGGTCTTTTGCAATGAAAACGGAGTGAATTAGTAAACATAAATAAATAAATGCCTTTATCCGAATTGATAGCAAATTACTGAGAATTTAGGGCTGAGAGAAGCGTCTCCCCAGGCTGGATACCACAGGTACCCCCGAATGAACACAAACCTGCTGAAATGTGCTCCTTGGAACCGGAGTCGTGGCTGAGCCTGCTCTGTCAGGCTGCCCCGGCCAAGCTCGGGCTTTGCTGTATAATCTGAATATTGAGGCTGCTCGTTAATCTCCATTCCTGGTTTAGGCTGGGCTGAGCTGTTCTGGCGGCGCTGGCTGGGTTGCCGTAGGAACCAGGAATTCAAGTAAATATGCTCAGGAAGGAGAAATGTCTACTAATTAAATGTGAGTAGCATTGACAAAGGGCCAGGGCTGGGAGAAGGTAGAACGTGGTGGCCTTCCTTTTAATTCATTAGAAAATACATCTATATATCTATATCTATATCTATATCTATATCTATATCTATATCATCTATATCTATCTAATATATATCTATATCTATATCTATATCTAATCTACATCTATATCTATAACTATATCTAATCTATATATCTCTGATATATGTATAGATAATATGTAAACAATGTAGAAAAATATATGTGTGTATCTGTACACATATTATATATGTGCATAATAATATAGAAAATACAGATAAAAACAGAAAATATACCTATAGCTGTATATATAATATATATGAGTAACAATATAAAATACATATGTATGTATATATATATAAAATATATATGTATGAGAGGTTTACAAGACTTATAAATGATGCATACACCTCTTTGTGGGGACAATTACATACAATGAAGACGACAGCAACATTTTTATATAGAAGTGACACTTTATTCCTTTTTTTTTCCTTTTGAGGCAATAAATCCCGCAATCTTCTCGAGCCCTTTTATGGCCTGCACCTGGCAGATGAGGACATTCCCTGGATCTGTGGGTGCTGGGGGCCCGAATTCACCCCCTCCAGCACCCACCTTGGCACCTGGGGTGACATTTTTCATGGAAAATTCCCCGTGCCCCACTTGGTGCCTCAGTTTACCCTGGGTGCAAGCGGGATAATCAAACTTCTGATCTCCCAGCTCCTCTGTGTTTGTTCCTCAGATGATTGGTGTTTTATCCCAGGCAGGGACTGTTTAATCCTGCCCCAGAAACCAAGCCCAGCTGCATCCCCGGAGGTGCCAGGGCCGTGTGGTGCCAGGCAAAGCCGGCTGGGCAGGGATGCTGCCGGCATCCAGCATCTCCCACCGTGTCCTTCCAAACCCAATTAATGCACACGCGGCTAATTAACGGCACACTGGGAACCAGTAAGAACAGATAAACAGATGTTACAGGTGGGGAAGCTGAGGCAGGGAAAGAAGATGCCGATTTTATTGCAAAGCTGTGTAGATGTGGCCACCGGGGACGTGGGTGAGCGGTGAACACGGGTTAAAGCCGGGGCTCCGTGAGCTCAGAGGGCTTTCCCAGCCCCAAAGATTCGGTGATTCTGTGGTAAAACCTCTCCTATGGCACAGCTGGCTCTGTTCTTCCCCCAGGGAGCCGGCCGGGTTTGCTGAGCACACGACTCACACAGGGGACAAACGGGGGTTGATTTTTGTCTGTCTCCCCCAAACGCACCGCTCTTCTGCAGCCACGGCCGGGCCCGGTGCCCCCGGAGCTGCCCCCAGCTCTCGGAGAGGGATGCTCGGGCACGGCTCCTGCAGCAGCACCCGCGAGCATCGCGGCTCTGCACCCCTGCAGGGCTGTCCCTGGGGGCCCAAAGGCTTTCCAGGGAATTTCTGCAGCTGATGTTCTCCCGGCCCAGCAGGACGAGGAGTCTTCTTCATCTGCATAAGCACGTGGACTCCGCACTTGTTCCATTCTCGTTTTTAATTACAGTTCAAGGACTAAATCCATCTCAGTCAGGCTTGTGCTCAGCTGGGATAAAGCTAGCGAGGGTCCCGGATTTACAGCAAGGCAGAAGCGAAGGGTGTGCTTGGTATCCTGATGCTCCCGTGCTCCCTGAGGGTTTTACACTTAGTCCGGGCTTTTTCTTCCTTGCACTTGCCCTGGCTGTTTCCCTTGGCCTGTCCCTGAGGGAAGAGGGGTCTGGGCAGGGCTCAAACTGCTTCAGTGGTTGGGCAGCTCTGGGCTCTGCCCTTTGGTGCCGTCACCTTCTGCCCATCCCTGCCTTGGCTTCTCTGTGCACACGGGCGCTGAGCCCAGAGCATTGTCCTTCCCCCGTGCCCGGGGGTGCCACGCTGCCCAGAGCAGGGGGTGGCGATGCCAGGGCCACCCGGGACCCCCAGACACCCCCACCCTGGGGACCCTTTCTGCCCCCCCGTTTTTCCCACTGGCCAGGGAAGGACCCATGTGTGAGGAGCAGCGATGTTGGGATGTTCCAGCCCTGCAAGAGCAGGTGATCCCAAGCCCTGAGGAGCTGCCAACTGTCCCCTCTTGAAGCTGGGGGTCAGTCCCTGCCTTCCCTGGGACCCCCATGTTCCCCACGGGGCTGAGCGGGGAGCGGTGCTCAGCCCACAGAAGTGGACACAGGAGCAGCCCTGTGGCCGTTCCCAGCCGTGCTCCTGTCCCCCTGTCCTGCCCCTCAGTGCCCCACGGGCAGCGTGGGCAGCAGGGCCCTGCAGCTGCGGTGCCACCACCGGTGCCCGTCCCTGCCGTGGGCACAGGGCACAGGCGACACCTGGCACATCCCCACGCCGCTGGAAAAGGAGACAGGCTGATCTCTGTGCCCCCGACCATTTACAATTTATATGTCCTTGTCAGGTGGGGAGTTTGATGACTCTAATGTCATGTTTGTCCTTCACCCGCAGAAAATCTCCTTTAAAGATCACCAGCCCAGCTCTATTGACAGGAACCGTGCAGGTCACGCCAGTAACTTGTGTGGGATTGTTCCAACATGCAGATCCGTATTTTGCCCACAAAAAAAAGAGACAAAAACCCCAAACCCCTGCGATTCCCAAATGGGATGGGGTCAGAGCAGGTCTGGCTCTGCACTGGAGCTGGCTGAACCGTGGCGATGCAGCACCCCACGGTGCCAGAGCTCCTCTGGCAGAACCAGGGTGTGTTGGGCAGGATTTCTTTCCATTTCTGAGCAAAGCTCTCTGAAATGTGAATATTTCCATGCCCTGTCTGGACACTTCTGCTCACCCCTGGTGCTTTAGTTTGCCAGGACTCCTGCACACACAGCTCCCAGAAAGCCAGGTTAAAAGAGCAATAGTTCCCTCGGGCAGACCCCGTGGAGCAGCAGCACGCCAGGGTTTGGTGGCATCACCACCCCTTTCCCCAGGGTCTGATACCCAGGAACACTTCCCTCCCTGCCTGCAGCCCTGCCTGGCACAGCCCTGCCTGGCACAGGGTGGGGCTGGGGGATGCTGGGGACGCTGTGCTGGTGTGGCTGTGGTGGGCAGGAGCCTCTCCTGGGAGCGGGGAGCTGCCTGGAACACGAGCTGGGATGTCAGGAGCCTTGCTCCTCTCTGAGTGAAAGAAACTCCCAGCCCCAGAATTCGGAGCTGTTGTGCCCATGACTGTCACCCTGGCCAGTGCAGCTTTGTCCCCTCCAGAGGAGTATCCAGTGCCTTGCTCAGCAGCTTCAGCTTTCCAGTGATGCTGCTCCCACCACGTCCCATGGGACACCACGAGGGATGCTCCATGAGACAAAGCCACCTTTGGAATTCCAGCCCCTTTTTATTGGGGCTTTTTATTATTTATCTCTTGATGTTCACGTGTGCTTGAACCGCTCTGCACTTGGCCGCTGTTCTGTCTCCATTTGGGAACCGCCACTGCCAAGGAGTCCCCTCAGTCTGTTGCCTTAGGTTTTAACCCTTATATTTTTCAGGTTCTGTATTGCCTGGTGGGTATGCTATCTCTGTAGACATAACAGTGTCTCTCTGGACTCACCCTTCAAGGACAGGCCCAAGCTTCTAAAGGGGGAGGAGGGGAAGCGAGCCGGGGGAAATTGCAAAGTTTGAATTGGTGAATTGATGCTGATGTGCAAATGGACCAAACTTATAAAGGTGTGGAGAAGTCTCTGTCCATTTTAGGTGATGCCCCTGGGGGGCTCTGTCTGTCCTAAATGTACCTTTGAAGGCCTTTGGAATAAACACCCACCTTTATTCCCATACTCCTGACTGGCCTCAGTTGTTGGGCAGCCTTTTAGGCAACAAGTCCACAGGAATTGGACAGGGGGACAGGTGAGGCCCAGGTGTGCAGCTGCAGCTCCCCCAGTGCCAGCAGGGAGCCCGTGCCGAGGGCTGAGCAAGGAGAGGGTGATCCCTTGGGAATTTATAACCAGAACGGACCGTGGGTTTAACTCCTCACACTGTGGATTGTTCCTGCGTTGTGCAGCACACGCACAGCTCCAGCCAGCTGGATTCTGCCTTAAAAATAAGGGGAAACAAAGCACCCCCGAGGGCCTGACCCCGAGCTGTCCCGCGGGGAAGGCGCTGTGATGCTGGGCTATGCAGCCGGAGCTCGGCGGGGCGCCCGGGGAGAGCGGCTGTGCCCAGGGCACACGGGGGACTCCTGTTAATTTAAGGGGAATTATGTGAATTGTACAGCATGGGCTGACTTTACTCCTGAGTATTGCAGTTATTATGTTTACCATCAATATTCATGAAGGCTTCTTGAAAAAAAAAAAAAAAGCAGGAGCAGGGAAATTTTGCTCTGAACCAGAGAACTGCCACATCTTCTGGGAGAGCCTGCGGAAGCAGTGTGTTTTTCCCAATTTATTTTTACTCTGCATTTCTCAGAGTGTTGTCTGGAGTTCTGAGAACTGTTGTTGAAAAAAAGCAAATTGTGCTGCTGCACATCTTTTTACAAGGGCCTGGAGTGACAGGACAAGGGGAAATGGCTTCCCATGGCCAGAGGGCAGGGTTGGATGGAATACTGGAGAGAAACTCTTGGCTGGGAGGGTGGGGAGGCCCTGGCACAGGGTGCCCAGAGCAGCTGTGGTTGCCCCATCCCTGGCAGTGCCCAAGGCCAGGCTGGACGGGGCTGGGAGCACCTGGGACAGTGGAAGGTGTCCCTGCCCATGGCAGGGGTGGCACTGGGTGGGGTTTAGGGTCCCTTTCAACCCAAAATATTTTGGGATTCTAGGAGTCTGTGATCATCATTGCTGTGTTTGGCCTCCTCAGGAGATGCATTGGGTTTGATTTTTAACTCACTGTGCAGTTTTCCAGCCAGGCATCTCCCGTGTTTAAGGAAACAGGTCCCTTTAACCCAGAGAGCCTTGGGAAACCTGGGTTCTCCCTGTGCCGCGCTTGTCTGGGTGGATGCTCCAGTACAAGTTGTGTCCAGTGCCAAAGCACCCGGTTCTGTGGGGTTCCCTGTCATTGCTGGAAAGGTATTTTGTGTTTTATAGGTATCGTTTTGTCTTTTATGGGTATCACAGCACCAGCCCACAGAAGTTTGGTGTCTGCCAACAACTGCAGGTGTTGCCCACACGGGGAAGCAGGGGGTGGGCAGCCCCGGGTGCAGGTGGGGAGGAGGAGGAGGAGGAGGAAGGTCTCCCTCCCCGGAGCGGTGCCCTGGACGGGCAGGGCCCCTGTCCCCGCCGGGGAAAGCCGGGGAGGGAGGGAAGGCAGCGGTGCCCTCGCCTTCTGCCGGCGGCCCCGCGCAGCCTGCCAACAGGGCACCGCTCTGCCAGTTGTAAATTTTAATTGGCCATCTGGGGAAAGCACAAACCACTGACTAGAGATTAATCAGTAAATTAACCCAGGCATAATACACATTTCCCAGCGGGGCCCGGGCTGCTGGAGGCTGGGGCGGAGCAGCCGGGATGCGGCAGGATCGCGCAGGGATGCTGTTATTGCTTCCAGCCGAACATCTTCCCCGTGTCCCGAAATTCCCTTCAGCGTGACCTTGGCGCTGCCCCTGATTTGTATGGCAGTTGCCGAGAGGTTTCCCCGTAAGTGCTCGACACAGATGGCACAGGTAGCGCTGGCGGCGCGGGAGGAGCGGATGAATCAGTGGCTGTGACACTTTCCCTCTGGTGAGCTGTTCGCCTGCCAGGCGCCTCCGGGAAGCAGCAGCCGCGGCCCCCTGGCTGTGCCCGCCGGGGGCTCCGGGCTGTGCCGAGCCTGGAAGTGCAGCTGGGGACGAGCAAACACCGCCAAGGACAAGTTTGCCATCCATTTTTTCTTGTTCTTCACCCTGCGGGAAGGTTCTGGGCATCCCTCGCATAGCAGGAGAGTCACGTCTGGCTGGCACATCCTGGCCCAGGTGCCCCTCTGGCTGCACAGCCCTCACGGGGACAGGCTGGGGGCAGCAGAACCTCAGCCTGTGCCTTGTGCTGCCCAGAGAAGGGGCAAAACCTGCTCTCCCCGCCGTGGTGCCATCCCGTGTGCTTGGCAGGAGCAAGGGGAGCAGCAGGAGGATGAACCCGCAGCAGCATCACCCTCCAGTCTGGGCTGCAGGAACCCCCAGGGTTTGGGCTCAAACTCATCTCAGAAGGACAGATGGACACTGCCCATCCCTGCAAGTGTTCCAGGCCAGGATGGACCAGGAGAACATCACAGATTAACAGAAATTCACCTTATTCCACCCCCTGCCTTGGGCAAGGCCACCTTCCAGTACAGCAGGTTGCTCCAGGCCCCGTGCAGGTATCCTGGCTGGTGGAACAACCCCACCAGTGCAGTCGGGTGAGCTGCACTCCTGCACTCCAGTCCTGATTTCCCCTGGATGGAAATCTCTGCCCAGTTTGTGAAGTGCTTTGGGGTATCTGCAGAAAACAGCCCTGTGTCCCCCACACACCCTCAGCACTTTCTCCACCAGACTCGGACTCCACTTTTGGGGTGGAGTTTTGTGGTGTGGCTCAGTTCCTTAGCCCCTAGGACTGACTCTGTCCTAAGGAATGAGTATGACTCTTTGGGATTTAAGTATTTCTCCTAATAAGTGGTTCCTTGGCTGGCGAGGTGTGGATGCACCACTGTATTGTGTCTGTGATTTCGCATTTTCCCCACTGTCTCCTCTGCCTGACATGATAATGAGCTCTGTGTTAAGCCAGAAAAAAGCAATTTTCTCCTGAGGTTAATTTCTTTGGATTGCCCACCTGAAGTGGGGAGTTGCATATAAATTCTAATTTGTACTGAAGTGCAGAAGATTGAGTTAGGTTTTTTTGGCATAGATGATATGGCACAAATCCTTATTGACACACAGGGTGTTTTGTTCTGCCTTCCTGGCCACTGCCTTGGGAAGAAAATGATGATGAAATCAGCGGTGGCTCTTTGGGTCTCTTTGAACAGGCTTTAAAACAAGTACCTGAACTGCCAGAGGGCAGGGTTGGATGGGATATTGGGAGGAATTGCTCCCTGGGAGGGTGGGAGGCCCTGGCACAGGGTGCCCAGAGAAGCTGTGGCTGCCCCAGGATCCCTGGCAGTGCCCAAGCCAGGAAGGGCAGGGAGAAGCCAGCTTAGTGTCAGACACAAAAAAAAGAGGCAAAAGACGTGCTGGAAACCCTGACTGGAGCATCCCACTCTGAACCCCTCACTGAGCGTGGCACCATCCTGTCCAGGTGCTTGGGGCACAGGGAGCAGCTGAAGGACTCCCACTGCCCCTGCCTCTCCACGTTGGTTCCAGGGGAGGGGTCCTGTCACAGAACCACACAGGAGTCACAGAATCCCAGGATCGTTGGGGCTGGAAAAGCCCTCCCAGCCCATGGAGTCCAAGCTGTGCCCATCCCCACCTTGTCACCACCTTCCTGGGCAGCCTCTTCCAATGCCTGACCACCCTCTCCATGGAGAAATTCCTCCTGAAATGCCGTGTCCCCCTGGCACTACAAAGGATGGGCTCACTGAGGTCTGGCCAGAGCAGCTCTGCCTCCTGCAGTTCTGGTCTCCTCCTCACCAGGGCTGCCTCAGGATTTATCTGCTGGTGGGACAATCAGCCCAGTTTTTTCTGTACCCAGCTCCATTTTCTTGCAACTGAGCCTGAAGTCTGGAGTTTTTCCATGCCTGGCTCCCCAGAGCAGCACACCAGACTGCCCCCCCAGCATCACTCAGCGTTTCATAGGGAGAGGCAAACTGGTGTTGTGATTAATATGTAAAACTCCTAATTAATGGTGGGTCTCAGAGCAGCATGCATAACTAATTCCTTTGTATTTGATAACAGGGTGTATTGGAGGGGCTCTACACTTCATTATTACCCACCAATTTCCTTAAAGGGTGGGCAGCCCCTTTCCTGACAGCCCCTGGTACAGCACTCAATGGCGTGGAAAAAACCTCTTAATGGACAAGGGGAAATGGTCTGGATTGTGATGATTCCTTCTCAGGGAAATAGGAAGGGGAGTGACCAGGGAAGGGGAGTGACCAGGGAAGGGGAGTGTCCAAGAGACAGCAACTCCAACATCCACGTCGGTGTGGCTGGGCAAGAGCTCATCCTTCCTCAGCCAAGACTTTGCTAATGCCCACATGTACAGGCAGAAGGGTTTGATGGCAAATCATCCATGATTTAATAACTGTAATTTTTACAGACTGATCAAAGATGGAGACCTACAGCAGCATCTCCCTGAGCCCCAGAGCTGCACTGTCTCACTCAGTTGCAAAAACACCCAAATTCAGCACCCGACTCCATGAATGCAGTTGGAAAAAGGAAGGAAAAAGAAGGTTGGTGGCCTCAGGAGTTGAGTCCTGGGTAGCTCAGGTGTGGGACCCTCCAGGGCCTCCTGGCTGGGGGACTGTGTGTGCAAAGCTGCTGCAGGGGAGGTTTTCAGCAGGGACTGTGCAGAGAGAAGGTTGGTGTGCTGGGGAGGCCGGGCTGGCGTGTGCCTGCTGCAAGTGACTGCGAAGAACATATGGTTTCATTTAATGCAAGAGACTTTGAGGATTATAATTGAGTAGATAATTGGGAAAGGGTGATGGTTGTTTATGAGAGGGAGGGATTCAGAAATTATTCAAGGCAGCTTTAAAAGTCTTACAAATACTCCTTGACAAAGGCCTGAGAGGGGCCAAAGCTTTGTCTCCAGTATTTCCTGATTCTCCAGAAGTCATGTTCAACCATGTAGGAGGAACCAATGATAAGGTGGTGGCACTGCTGGGCATTGGGGTGCTGGGGTGGTGCAGGATGGCAATGCCCCTGTTCCCAGCTCAACATCCTCATCCACCAGCAGGGACCTGATGGAATGGCTTGGCATGGAAATGGGGATGTCCAAAACCACGGATCAAAGCTGTTAAGCTGTCAGAGGGTAGATTTAGGTGAGATATTGGAAAGGAATTCTTCCCTGTGAGGGTGGTGGATGCCCAGAGAAGCTGTGGCTGCCCCTGGATCCCTGGCAGTGCCCAAGGCCAGGCTGGACGGGGCTGGGAGCAGCCTGGGACAGTGGGAGGTGTCCCTGGCAGGGAGTTGGAACAAGATGGGCTTTCCCATCCTTTTCCCTTCCAACCCAGCCCATTCCATGACTGAGTGGTTCTGTGATTCCCTGTGACCCCAGAGGTGCAGCTCACCCACCTTGGGAGGCACTGGCCATTCTGCACCTCTGAGCAGAGAACATTGATTTCAATTATTTAAAATTCTGGCCTGTCAAAATATATGTGAATAAACAAATCTAAGCAGGCAAACAACACTCTTATATCCCAAATATTTCTTCTCTTCAGCATGCCTCTCCAGAAAAGCCTGGACGTGTATCTCAAATAATTAGATTTTGTTCAGTAATCAAACTCAATCAGACGGATTCTCTGTGAACTACTTTTATACCCACAATGAGGAATGTGTGTCGTTCTCTGTGCATTTGCATATTTTTCCATAAACCTAAAACCAATCAATTTTGAAGAGTTATGATAATATAAAGAATCTGAGGCAATTACTTGTCTTTTAAACAGGGATTCAAAATGCATTCCGCTGGCAGGTTCATGGAGTAAAGCAGTCAAAACTTTAACCCTTTTAGTGGCACCTTGGGGAGGTGTCAGTGCTGCTCAGGATGTGGTCACTGCTGAGCTGGGGCTGGGGCTGCATTGGGGGGCTCTTCATTCCTGCTGATCACCAATCCCCCTGTCCCAGCCCCGGGCTGGTGCTGCCAGTGCCCTTCTGTGGCTCCAGCACGGAGCTCTGGTGGCACAGAGGAGCAGCCCTGCCAGGGAACCCTTCCCAGCACCGTATTTTCCTCCCAGTCCCACCAAATATCCCACCCACCGCTGTCCGGGCTGGAGCACAAGCTTCCCAGGATTGCATTTTCATAAACAGGGAGCAGTTCTGCAAAGTGCCATAGGTAGGGCTTGGAAATGGTTTTTTTTTTAAACGGAAATGACTGTTGAATGGTTTTTCTCTGTGGTTCTGCCTGGCCATGGCAGCCCTTCCATGTTTATTGAGTAGTTCAGACTTTGCCTTTTGTGCTGTGAGCGCTCTGGTCCGGAGCAGGTGAAGCATCTCCAGGGCTTCAGATGGGCACCAGAGCTGCACATCCCATCTCACAGCTGCACTTGGGAGGGGAGCTGCCCTCAGAACCCTGCCTGTGTGCATCAAAGGGCATTTTTCCCAGGATATTTGTGGCCATGCTCTACCTCCAGGGAGCAGGAGCAGAGCCCTGCCCGAGGGATGGGGCAGCTCCTGAGGGCAGCACCAGCATTTCTAAGGGAGCTCCCTCCACTCAGTGGCAGCAACTAAGGCACAGCTTCACCTCCCCATCCTTGGTGTGTGTGTCCCACGGCGCAGCTGACAGGGCAGCACGTACCCACGGAACGGGATCGCTCGGGGAAACGGGTGGGGAAAGAAGATATCTCCGGCATGCCTGACAGGGAGGAAAGCATGTTTGCTCAGAGTATATTGGAGACCCAGCCTGGGAGGAGGTCATGCTTGTGGAAATATTACCACTGTAATATGGCCAGAGGCAGGGCTGGGCAGGGCACACGCTGAGTACGGGTGGGAGCAGCACACCCGAGCGCCCGCCCTGCCACCGCCTCCCTTCCTCACCCCCAAACCCTCCCGGGGTTCCCTCCTGCCTCTGTCTCCATCCCCTGACCTCCCCGGACCCACAGGGCACCCCAGAGCTTTGTGGGCTCCTTGTGGACCCCTTGCCTTCTCCACACCCTTGTGGGCCCCGGTCTCTTTGCAAACCCTTATGGACCTCTGGTCCTCCCCAAAGCCATGTGGACCTTCTTGTGGAGCCCTAGTCCTCTCCAGACCCTCGTGGATCTCTAGTCCCTGGAGGGGACTGCAGTGGATCTGCAAGTTTAGGATGTGAAGAATGTAGGAAATCCTGGGGCTGGGGGCAGGAGGAGGCGACAGGAGCCATTAAATGGAGATCCCAGCCCATGTCACTGGAGACGAAGATGGCACTGACAAAAGCTTCATTGAACAATCCAGAGCATCACTGACAAAACCTTCCTTGAACAACCCAGAGCATCACTGACAAAACCTTCCTTGAACAACCCAGAGCATCACTGACAAAAGCGTCATTGAACAACCCAGAGCACCACACCCCTGCCCCTCTGGGCTGCAGGGATGTGCCACTCCAGAGCAGAAGAGAGGGATTAGCTGAGGTTTATCCACACAAACTCTGCAGGTGCAGGCTGTGCTGGGCGGGTGGGAAGGGGCAGGGGAAGAGGGAGGATCNTCGTCATTGAACAATCCAGAGCATCACTGACAAAACCTTCCTTGAACAACCCAGAGCATCACTGACAAAAGCGTCATTGAACAACCCAGAGCACCACACCCCTGCCCCTCTGGGCTGCAGGGATGTGCCACTCCAGAGCAGAAGAGAGGGATTAGCTGAGGTCTATCCACACGAACTCTGCAGGTGCAGACTGTGCTGGGCGGGTGGGAAGGGGCAGGGGAAGAGGGAGGATCAGCAAAGAGCTGCGGTTTGGGAGAGCCAGGGGCAGTGGTGACACCCCCTGCAGACCCTCAGCCCATGTAAATTCATATTTATTGCCTTGTTGTTCTTCTGAAAGGGGAGAAATTAATTCTGTGTCCCTGTCATTTGTTTCCTACCGGAATATCTTTCACCAGCATTTCCAGTGTCCTCTCCCCTTGCGAATGAGTAATGGGGGAAAGTAACTTTGGAAATGACATTGCAATGTAATCATCCATATTGTGTATTGTGGTTAAAATTGATTAAAATAATATTGAAACTCCCCCAAGGGATTATGCAATTATAAGTCAAGTCCCAAATGGAAAAGGTTTTTGAGAACTTGGCAGATGTCTTAATGAAAATGAAGCATTATAGTAATATATTAGTGCTATTTGTATATTATTGACAGCAGGATCACTAAACTGTATAAATTACTGTCCACAAGAATGGCTGAATTGTTTTTCTTTCAGGAAATTTTTAATCAAATATAATTTCAGAAAAGTAATTGTTTAATTTTGGCTTTACCTTTGATCTGCACGCTGATGGATCAATTATTAAACTGAGTTTTAGCCACTCATTCGCTTTGGAAGTTGACACTTTAAATATTTGATTTTACACCCATTTTGTTTTATTACAGAACAAATTGTGGGGAATGCCAGAGACCATTATGTGCAGCCTTGCAATGAAAGGTGCTCAGAGGCTCCCAGCTTTGGTTTGCTGCCCTCCTGGCACGGCCCCTCCCAAGGCTGTGGGGAGCAGAGGTGGGGATGGCAGGAGGGCAGTTCCCCTTGGGAATCACCTCCCGCTGGGGAGTGTGGGACCCTCCAGGGCCGGGGATTTGCTGGGTCTCTCCTTCGGCCCCGCACAAAGCAGCCCTGGGTAAATAAACACGCGGGATTCATATCGGGAGATTTATTCCCATACAGGAATTTCTGTTCCAGTAGTTGAGGAATAAACTGCCTGCCTGCAACTACATAATGTTTTAGTCTCTAATTTAAAAAATATGCTGTATTTTAATATCTTTTTTAAAACAGATACCAGTTTTTATGAAGCACTACATGAGTTGCTGATGGATAAATCACCCAAGCATGGTTAAAGAGACCCTAATCTCCAGATGGTACCAGATCCATTTAATTGTATCCTCTGACCTCATCTCACCTGAGCCTGCATTAAAATCATAATACAGTTCAAGTGTAAAAATGATATAGTGTTTATTCGTCCTGTTTATAGGGGGGCAAACACACAGTTAAATTCAGATGTCGAAAATTAGTGTAGCCATTTGAAAAGGTTGAGTTAGATCAAACTGACTCTCAGCGTTTTATTTGCCCTTTTTTTATTCCAATGGCTCAATTGCTGTAGTTGGACATCTCTAAATGAAGGGGGATGCTGAGGGAGAGGGGAAGTGGCTTTTGGGGTGCGACAAAGGGGATCCAGCCCTGGGGAGAGGGAGTGAAGCACTTGGTCTCTTTTTTCATTTGCACCATGTGTGATGAGGACGGGCCACGTGCATCACAAATGCACTGCAAATATTTTCATCCTGGAGTGCCCAAACCAGCTTTTCACCCCACGGTCCACCCTTGCTTTGGCAGCAGACAGGGATGGCTCACGCGTGGCAGGGTGACCTGCACACACCACCGAGAGAAGCTTCTTCCTCCTGCTGCCGTATCTGGGGTGAGCCTGCTTTCCCAGAGCCATGGAACCACAGAACGTGGAATGGTTTGGGCTGGAAACCTCAAAGCTCATCTCCTTCCACCCCCTGGCACGGGGAGGGACACCTTCCACCAGCCCAGGCTGCTGCAAGCCCTGTCCAGCCTGGCCTTGGGCACTGCCAGTTCCCCTTTCCTGCCCATTGTCAGCATCCCCCCGTGGGCACAGCCCTTGGGGCTCCCACCCGAGCTCCTCCTCCTCGGGATCATCACCTGCACCGACCCCTCATCCTGGGGGCTGCCCTCACACCCTGGCTGCTGCCCCTGGAATGGGTGTTTTTGGGGCAGACTTTGTGACCTCGTGATTGTGGGAGTAATTAATAATCCTGCTCAGCCCACAGTTAAATGCATGCGTGAAATTCCGTGTGAAATCCGTGCTGACTTGTGTGTTGACCTGGCACCTTCTCTTCACTGAACAGCAAAATGCTTCTCTGTGGTGGGGGAAAGCCCGAGGGGGATGGGAGGAGAGGAACACAGACAAATAACCGAAATTATTATGGATGCATTGGCAGAGCCAGGTTAGCAGTTTTACTGCAGATATACCGGATTATGGAGAGAATTGAATAATTTATCCAGCAATTTTCACATAAGCAATATTATTAAAAATGAAGACATGAAAAAAGAGGTTAGTTATAGTGGAGAATATATATAGGCCATGAATAAATGTATTAGGCAGTAAGAGTAGTGAATGTTTTAGTAGGTTTAGACTAGATTAAAAAAACTTGTATTTGATTTCAACTAAGTCCTAAAATATCTGCTGAGAAAAAAAGCAGAGCTTAGGGTCGGCAGAGGCTGCGTGTGTGTGAGCTGGAGGCGGCGCTGGAAGGGGAGGGGAGCTCTGTCAGACCCTGCTCACCCCGGCGGTGCCCCCGGGACATCGCGGAGCCCCGGGCCGGGCGCGGCTCCGCAGCATCCCGGCTCATCCTCCGCAGCGGGCTGTCCCGGGCTGGGAGCGGGACAAGGCAGCCCGGCTGGCCGCACTGCCCGTGCCTCCCACATCCACGTTCGGGAGTCCTGGGAGCTGCCGCCGCAGCCAGGGGATGAGGTGTGCTCATCCCGGCATCTCCTCCCTGCGAGGAAACAGCCAGGGGATGAGGTGTGCTCATCCCGGCATCTCCTCCCTGCGAGGAAACCACTCCCGACAGCGCATCCCTGCTCTCCATCCCCGCGCTCCGGGCAGAGCCCAGCGGGGAGCGCCTGGGGCAGTGCCAGCAGAGTGGGGACAGGGACAATGCCAGCAGGGTGGTGGCGGTGTCTGAGCCCCTGGCCGGGGTCAGGGGGCAGTGCCAGCAGGGCAGGGGACAGGGGCAGTGCCAGCAGGGCAGGGGGCAGTGCCAGCAGGGCCGGGCACAGGGGACAGTGCCAGCAGGGTGGTGGCGGTGTCTGAGCCCCTGGCCGGGATCAGGGGGCAGTGCCAGCAGGGTGGTGGCGGTGTCTGAGCCCCTGGCCGGGATCAGGGGGCAGTGCCAGCAGGGTGGTGGCGGTGTCTGAGCCCCTGGCCGGGATCAGGGGGCAGTGCCAGCAGGGTGGTGGCGGTGTCTGAGCCCCTGGCCGGGATCAGGGGGCAGTGCCAGCAGGGTGGTGGCGGTGTCTGAGCCCCTGGCCGGGATCAGGGGGCAGTGCCAGCAGGGTGGTGGCGGTGTCTGAGCCCCTGGCCGGGATCAGGGGGCAGTGCCAGCAGGGTGGTGGCGGTGTCTGAGCCCCTGGCCGGGATCAGGGGGCAGTGCCAGCAGGGTGGTGGCGGTGTCTGAGCCCCTGGCCGGGATCAGGGGGCAGTGCCAGCAGGGTGGTGGCGGTGTCTGAGCCCCTGGCCGGGATCAGGGGGCAGTGCCAGCAGGGTGGTGGCGGTGTCTGAGCCCCTGGCCGGGATCAGGGGGCAGTGCCAGCAGGGTGGTGGCGGTGTCTGAGCCCCTGGCCGGGATCAGGGGGCAGTGCCAGCAGGGTGGTGGCGGTGTCTGAGCCCCTGGCCGGGAGCAGGGGGCAGGGCCAGCAGGGTGGTGGCGGTGTCTGAGCCCGGCTGGGGACAGCAGGCCCAGCTCCGCGCTGGCAGCGCCGGGGGCGGCGGGAGGCCCTGGCCCGGCTCGGGCTCTGGAAATGCAGGCAGGTCCCAGGGCAGGCGCGGGCTGTGTTTGTGTTCGCTGCCGATTGCTGTTATCTCCTGGCCGCACCGTTATCTCGCCTGCCCCGCGCGCGCTCTGGCAGGGAAGCCGAATGCTGATGAGGCGCATCCCAAGCAGTTCCAGGCGGTGGATTTGGGAACAAGGGGTTAGTCTGACTAATTAGCCCGGAGAATTCCTCTCCCCGGGCTCGCGGGTCGGGTATCACAACCATAGACCCGGTAAATTAGAAGAATTTTTTAAAAGAAAACAAAGTATATATATACTTTGTTGTGTGTGTCTATGTGTGTATATATATATATATATATATATATATGTATATATTTGTTATATACACACATATATAATGCATATATACACATATACAAAATATATTTATACTTCATATATATATCTACATTTGTATACTTTGTGTACATGGTCTAGTGGAAGGTGTCCCTGTCCATGGCAGGGGTCTGGAACGAGATGAGGTTTAAGGCCCCTTCCAACCCGAAGCATTTCATGATTCTATGATTCTATACATACATATGTGAGTGGGTAGTGCAGGCAGAACTGCCCTGCCCAAGTCCATTCCATTTCAGGAAGCCAAGAGCCAGGATATTTTAATTCATGGTTCCATCAGCATGGCTGGGACAGGCATTGGAGTTGGCTCCAGAGAGACGTTTTTCCTAAATACAACTGAAATGAATTTCAAATAAAGGTGTATATATCTGTAGGTACACAAACCCACCTTGTCCCTTATTTGTTTGTGGAAGTCAGCCTCGAAGATCTTTCAGCCAGTTGTGGCTCATGAGCAGAATGGCCATGGAGAAGCTGAGCCCACAGCCCTGAATGTGAACGCTCTCCCTGTTTGGGGTCTGCTGCTTGCTGTGGTTTGTTGGATTTTCATTAAACAGTTTACACTACGTGCCCTTATGCTCCTAAAATGAGGCCATTAAAAAAACATTCTCAAGCATGCTGGTTTTCAAACTAAATGGGGGCATGGGAGACCACAGCCCCCTTCCCTCTGAGACTGGCAGCTCCAGCGTGGTGCTACCCCAGGATGCCGGAGTCCTGATGGTGGGACTGGCAGGTGCTGCCTTTTATACAGCAGTCCTGTCCCATCCCATCCCATCCCATCCCATCCCATCCCATCCCATCCCATCCCATCCCAT
>VZRZ01006066.1:0-16834 GCA_013398175.1 Climacteris rufus
GGGTGTGAGGCCGTGGATGTCCCTGCCCGGGCTGTCCCTGCCCAGGGTGTGAGGCCGTGGATGTCCCTGCCCGGGCTGTCCCTGCCCAGGGTGTNGTCCCTGCCCAGGGTGTCCCTGCCCAGGGTGTCCCTGCCCGGGGTGTGAGGCCGTGGGTGTCCCTGCCCAGGGTGTCCCTGCCCAGGGTGTCCCTGCCCGGGGTGTGAGGCCGTGGGTGTCCCTGCCCAGGGTGTCCCTGCCCAGGGTGTCCCTGCCCGGGGTGTGAGGCCGTGGGTGTCCCTGCCCAGGGTGTCCCTGCCCAGGGTGTCCCTGCCCGGGGTGTGAGGCCGTGGGTGTCCCTGCCCAGGGTGTCCCTGCCCAGGGTGTCCCTGCCCGGGGTGTGAGGCTGTGGGTGTCCCTGCCCAGGGTGTCCCTGCCCAGGGTGTCCCTGCCCGGGGTGTGAGGCCGTGGGTGTCCCTGCCCAGGGTGTCCCTGCCCAGGGTGTCCCTGCCCGGGGTGTGAGGCCGTGGGTGTCCCTGCCCAGGGTGCCCCTGCCCAGGGTGTCCTCCAGCTCAGAGCCAGGGCTGCCTCCTGCAGTGCCCCAGCCCTGCTCCCCTCAGCCTGGCACTCCAGGCCCTTCTAAACAGCCTCTCCATCTTCCCTGCCGGCTCCTCCAGGTGCTGGTCACAGCTGGGTCACCCAGGAGCTTCCCTTCTGCAGAGAAAACTGAGCAACTCAGTTCTGTTGGCTTGAATAATAAAATGTTGTGAATTCCAGTAGGGAACCAGCTAAAGCTTGTTGGACAGAAGAAAAAAGTTTCTATCTAACTTTGTGTCAGGTGCCGAGGGCAGCGGGTAAAATACTTGAGATTTTTGTTGCGGAAAAAGAAATGAAAAGATTCCGAACTGGGGGATTTGGGAAATATTAATTGCCTTCTGACATGCTTGTCCTCTCCTGCTGTGGCTCTGCTCGTGCTGCTGCCTGATGAAGCAGATGAGAGGACTGATAAAATATTCACAATCCAGACAGACAGCGTGGGATCAGCTCGGGCTCCTGTTCTGCCGGGGGCCAGCACTGGGCAGGGGTAAAGGGAGCCTCTGTCTCGAGGAAACCTGGCCTTGTATTGCCTTAAAATGAACAATAAAGTGTCCTTTTTCTGGGCAGGTGTTTCTCAGGTGGTTTCAGGAGGGTTTGAGGCCCAGGGCAGCAGGAAGGTTGTGCCCATGCTCGTGTCACAGCACGAAACCAAAGCCTGAGTCACCATTCCCGGCCAGGGGAGCACAGGGAGCTGGAAGAGCAGGAAGGGATATTGTCCATGAGGATTAGGTGCATCCAAAGTAGAGGGTTTGATGTCTGACAACAGCAGAATAGGGGAGGCAGAAATACACCTGACTCTGCTTTATGGGCAGCAGCTCGGCTGAAGGCTTTTGATATTTATTCCTATAAACAAAGCCATCCCCATCTCTGGGGACAGAGCTGTGCTTCCTTGATCCTGACTTGATCTGATGGTGCCTCTTCAGAGCAAATAATTTTAATACCAGGTTATGCCCAGAGTCAAAGTCTTGAAATAGTAATGATTTGATCTGCTAAAAGAGCCTGAAGTGATGTAATAGGCACTTTCAGCCTGGTGCTGTAAGGGGATACACTCGGGATTGATGAAAGCAAATGTATTTCTTAGACACTTGCATGGTATTTTTAGGTTATGATAATGGAGCTGTAGCCAGAGCTGCTTGTTAGAGGTCATTGTATTAGCAAGGAGGAAATGCCAAATAACAGGATCTTTTTAGGGTGGGCTTAAATGGAAAGTGTCTTTGTGTGTTAGAAATGTTTTCTAATATTCTGCACAGCTTCCAGAAAGAAAGGGGTTGTAACTTAAATGCAGTAGCTCCATTTTTTGGCCTTTCAGGAGAACCTGCAGCCCAGTGTGTTGAGCCTTGTGTCAGGCAGCAGTTGGCCATGGCCCAGCTCTGATCTGACACTTGGCAGTTCAATTAAACACCAGTTAACCTGGATAAGGAAGTCTGGCTGTGGTAATTCAGAACCGAGTGACTTCACAGCAGTTGGTGGTGACAAACCAAGAGATTTTACAGATTACTGTACCACATTCCTCATTTTTCAGGGCTCTTTGACTGTGGCAGGTACTGGCCTTGGAGGCTAAATGTGATCCTCAGTCTCTTCCAACCCAAACCATTCCAGGATTCTGTGGTTTCGGTGCAAATGTGTTCCTTAGGAACCAAAGAGCCTTAGAACCTTGGAGCTGGTAGTTGTTATTCCTTGGCTGATGGATGGGATGGTGGGGATGGTTGTGCAACCTCTGCCTGGCTGGTGCTGCCTCTCCCCAGGAAACAGCTCCTCCAAGCCTGGCTGGCTGAGGTCACCAGGCTGCTCTGGGCGAGGTGGAGCCTCTTTTCCTTGACAGGGATTGTCTGGAGGAGTGAGTGGCTCTGCAGGGAGGGAGCACAGAGCCAGCAGGGTGCACACACCGAGGGCAGGATGGCCAAGTGGCCCTGGGTCACAAGGAGCAGCAGAGGAGATTTGCCTTCTGCCTTGCAAGTGGTCTTGTGCTGGAGATTGCTGCACTGAAATTTCTCTA
Source organism: Climacteris rufus (assembly GCA_013398175.1). Lineage (NCBI taxonomy): Eukaryota > Metazoa > Chordata > Aves > Passeriformes > Climacteridae > Climacteris > Climacteris rufus. The sequence goes on from VZRZ01006066.1 coordinate 2,570, forward strand.
TGCATATTCACTGGTTTCTCAAGATCCCAGTGATGCTTCCAGAGTGAAATTTAAAATGAATTAAAGGGTAAGTGATAGCCTGTACAGCTGAATGTTGCACAGACAAGGTGGGTCACTGCTGGGGGCTGTTAATGCTGCTGAACACACAGGTAACACACCCTCTGTGTTCTAAAGCTGCTTTAGCAAATGACAGGAAAAGGAATTTCAGATAGGCCCTTCTTTATAAGAGAAATTGTCCTGCAAGCAGGTTAGAAAGTCACAGCTGAGCTGTGGCTGTGGCAGGTACAGCAGTTCTTCAAATGCAGACTGTTCACATGTAAATATTGCACTTGTTATGAGACATCAATCCCCTGATTGAAAGCTCTGTTTTCTGTAGGAAATGGAGCTGGAGAGCTGATGCTCTCACCCAAAAATCAGAGTGTGAGCTGAGCTTGCAGTTGTGTTTGGGCCCAGCCTTCAGCTGCTCTCCCTGCTGCAGTGATTTCACAGGCAGATTAAGTGTTCTGAGCTGCTCCTGTTCACAGGAACAGAACAGCAGGATAAAGTAATCCTGCTTTTGTACCAGCAGGTCCCAGCGTGTGTGAGTGCAGGATAACCACCCCTGATGGTGCCAGGCTCCTCAGGGATGCAGGGAACTTCAGTCTGGTGTGGAAGAGCAGAGAAGCCTTGTGGCAGGGGGGGAATGGCCCAGGGCTGCGTGCTGGCCACGCTGGTGTGCCCTGGCATGGCCCTGGCTGTGCCCTGGCTGTGCTGTGTCCAGGCAACACCAACACAGCAGCCCCGTGCAGCCCCCTGGGCACGGCAGCGCTGCCACAGCCTGACCTTCCTCTTGCTGCAACAGCATCAAGGGCCCAGCCATTAATTGTTCATCGTGGCCAGCCCAGGAAATCAGTGCAAAGGCTCCTCTGTGAAATCGTGGGCAAAGGGAATAATCCCTGGTTTGTCACTGGCTGGTTTTATATAACTTCAGGTCCCTGAGTTCCCTGGTAGCATTTTTACAGTTAATTCAAAGCTTCCAGCTCCTTTAGCAGTCTGACTTTTATTCCTGCTTCAGTTCCTTTTCTTCATTTCCTTGTTTTGCTTCTTGTTTTGCTTTTTGAATCCCCAAACTTAAAATAGCTCAGACTGGGCAGTACATTAAAAAAGAGCGGTGTTACCTTTGGTGAAATGATCACTTCTGGACTGGAGATTTTTGACACTTCTACAAGGCTGAAATCATTGAATCCCAGAATGGTTTGGGTTGGAAGGGACCCTAAAGCCCATCCAGTGCCACCCCAGCATGGGCAGGGACACCTCCCACTGTCCCAGGCTGCTCCAAGCCCTGTCCAACCTGGCCTTGGGCACTGCCAGGGCTGGGGCAGCCACAGCTTCTCTGGGCACCCTGTGCCAGGGCCTCACCCTCACAGGGAAGAACTTTTTTCTAATATCCCATCTAAACCTTTTCAATGTCAGTGTGGAGCCATTCCCCCTTGTCCTGTCAAAGTTCAAAACAGCAAACAAATATGCAAAAAACGCCCAGGATTTTTTTTTTAGCAGTTCAGTGTATTTTGTTCATTCCTGTAGTGCATATTTTTCCTATTCAGACATGTCTGTCCTGTAAAAAGTTTGTCTGTGGAAGAGGCAGTGCTGCTTCTTCGAGTCCTTTCCAGCAACTAACAATGCAGGACTTTTGGGAAAAGAAATCATAAAGTTTAAAAATATCTGGAGCTGGTGATAATCCACCTGTTCTGTGGCTGGAGTGGAAAGTAAGGTCCTGTTTGGCAGCTCGGGAGATGTTGGAGGGTGTTTTGGTGGGTTGTTTATTCCCTCTTGCCATGTGCAGGAATTCTCATGTCAGCAGGTGGTTTGGCAGGGGAACTGCAGCTCACTTAACTGTGCAGGCTGCCCAAGCCACACGTGGAGAGTCCCTGAGTCTCCTGTGGTGCAGAGCCCTGGGCTCTGCTCACACCTGCAGCAGCCTCTGCCCAGAGCCTGCCTGCCCTGCTGCCCTTCCCTCTGTTCCCAGTCCTGTGTCTGGAGCAGGGCTTTCCTCCCAGCCAGGTGGGTGTGGAGCCCGGCCAGTCCTGGAGCTGCTGCCGGTGGGATGGGTGCTGCTGCCAATGGGATGGGTGCTCCTGCCGGTGGGATGGGTGCTGCTGCCAATGGGATGGGTGCTGCTGCCGGTGGGATGGGTGCTGCTGCCAATGGGATGGGTGCTCCTGCCGGTGGGATGGGTGCTGCTGCCAATGGGATGGGTGCTGCTGCCGGTGGGATGGGTGCTGCTGCCAATGGGATGGGTGCTCCTCCCAATGGGATGGGTGCTCCTGCCAGGCCAGGGAGATGGAGCAGGAGGAGGGAGGACCCAGGCAGTGCTGGCAGCAGCTCTGCAGCTGATGTCACCTCCTGGCAATGAGATGTTGGCCCCAGGCTGCAGTTTCGTGATCATTTGAAGCTCATCTTGAGTAGCTGCTGTTGCTGAGAGGGACAGGTTTCCTGTGCTGGGTGGCCAAGGAGAGGGCCAAGGCAACTGGGAACCAGTTTGTGGTGTTGGGTGTGATTCCAGTGTGAGCTGCTGCAGGGGCTGCAAGGCCCTGCTGCTGCTGCTTGGGGAAGGGCAGTGCCCAGGGCTGTGGGGGCACCGAGGGCTGCCTGGCTCTGGGGGTGGCACAGCCCAGGGTGCCAGGGTGCCAGCCCCAGGGTGCTGCAGGATCACCTCTTCCTGCTCTGCTGCTGCTGCTGTGCCCCGAGAGCAAAGCCAGGAATCCCCATTCTGCTGTTGTGTTGGCACCCGGGGGCTGTAAAATGACACCTGACATTCGGCAATAACAATTCAGGAATTATTTAGGTGGCTTTCTGCTCCACTGTGTCTTATATCAGACCTGTACCCAGCATAAGGAAGAGGTTGGTGCTTGCTTGGCAGGGACAGACCTTGTGTGAAAATAAACTTTTGAATGTAAATAAGTACCTGGCAGTTAAAAGCAGTTGTTTACCAAGACATGGTGGGGAGGGTGTTTGTATACTTTTTTAATAAATTATGTTAATAAACTGACATGTTTGGAAAGTCCAAGGTCTGTAGTAGAATTTAGCATGAGAAATGTAGATTGCAATACTTAAGGGGGGAAAAGCAAGGCATAGGAAATACACTATGATTTGATAAGCTACACCAGAAACTTTCTAAACTTAGCTTTGACTCAGGTTCCTCAGGGTTTTTTGGTCACTAATTTATGACAGCTTGGGACTGTTTAGGGGAATTGGGGAAGCTTTAGGACTCTTTACTTTGGGGAACAAAATGTGAGACCTGTGCTAGATTTCATCCTGCCTGGGTTTCAGGGTTAGAATGTTAATCCCCTGCAGCAGCACTTTGCCTTTCCTTCAGAAGCTATTAATACTTTACCAGCTCAAATGCACTTTTTAAAAGAAGCCACATTGTTGTGTGTGCCTGACAGAGGTTTGGGGTTTTTCAGAGTCAGAAAGAGCATGGGGAGAGCTTTAATAGCCGTGCCTTGGTCCGTGGTATGCAGTGGCAGGTCAGCAGTCAGTGCTTGATTTGCTGGGACAGCACTTCATTGGGAGCACTGAATTGTGAATGTTGATTTGTACCCAGAAGTTTACAAGCTATCACACTCATCAGGCTGCTCACTGAAATATCCTTTCCTCCTGCTTGAAACGGGCTTCTACTTTTAAACCATGATTGTATTTTTGCCTGTAGACAGTTCAGCTTAAATTCATCTCAGATTTGCAGGGCTGTAGCTCCAAATGAGCTGCTCAGCTTCCTCACAGCCCGAAGCCAAGAGTGCTTTTGTTGAGCTGCAGCATATTGGGTGGAATTCTCCAGATCTAATATTAAAGCACTCGATGTGTGTGACAAGGAGGAGCTGTGCAGGGCTCGCTGCAGAGCCTGTCCCTCGGAGGGTGGCCCCAAAATAGGATTTGGCTTGAGCTGGGCTTGCTCTCCAGAGCTAAATTTGCTGCCTGGCTGGGGGACGAGCCTTGGATCCGTTTCACCCAGGCAGGAACGTCAATCCCTTCGTGTGCAGAGTCTGTCATGGGTTTCCCTCACTGCACAGGAGCACTGGGCTCTCCTTGCAGGATGATTTTCTGCCCAAGCCTCTGGTTGAGCAGGCAGCTCCTGCTGCCCCAGCCCCGGCTGAGGGGATGGACAGATCCAGGCTGAGCTGCCACGTTCACTGAGCAGGCACAGGGGGATGGGGAATGCAGGAGGTAATGAACAAGGAAGGCAAAGAAGCAGAAATCTTCCTTTAGAAAAGAGGGCTGAGTTGTGGTGCTGCAGCTCGGAGGTGTTTGCATCACTGAATTATTTGGAGGTGATGCACTGTTTTTAAAGCACTTCTCAAGGACTGGAAGCACAGAAGTTGCAGGTGGTGGGTGAGCTCCAAAACAGCAGCTTTTGGTGTGACTTCTGAATCACTGAAGCATCCACGGTCACCAGATTTACAAGGAAATAAATTTTAATACTTGTACAAAAGTTGACATTGTTGATTTGTGTGAAAAATGAGGAGGCAAACCAAAAGCCCTGCTGATGGCTGCCTGAGTGTGGTGCTCCCTAAACACTGACTCTGAAAGTGAGTGCTGGCTATCACCTGACAGTCTTCTCCGAGTTATTTTTGAACATTTTAAACCCACTTCAGAATATTGACGCTTGCCTTGTGTCATGCTGGTTTCCTTTAAAAAATTACCCCGAGGTCAGAGGGGGAGGAGTGAGCTGAAACACCTTGGAGTTGTGTTTTCTGCAAAGTTTGTCTTGGTGACTGTTAGAAAAGCAAACCTTTTTGAAGGGAAACCGTCATCTCATTCTGGATTCCTTGTTTTGGAACGGAGCTGCTGATTCTTTCATTTTTCCTGGCAGCAAATCCTGCCTATTGTATGAGCAGAGCAGGCAGGAGGTGCTGCCAGCCTGCCAAGGTGCTCGGGGTTACCTCAGCGCTGAGCTGAGCTGCTTCTGCTGCCAACAAACACGGCCTTTGTTGGAGGAGAAGCAGCCAGCAGGGAGGCTGGCTGCAGTTCTGTCTCGGGGCTGGGCTGGCTGTCTGCTGAGACCTTTGCAGGGTTCAGGATGCTGGGCTGGCACCAGCTGTGCCAGGGTCCCCACCCAGCCCCCGGTGAGTCAGGCCCTGCTTTCCACGGGACATTTCCACTGAGTCACTGCTGCTGCTGGGGCTGCCCAGGCTTTTATGGCTCTTGACTCAGGTTTGCTCTGTTCCTCCCTGGCCAGCCCTTCAGGAGTGGGCATTTCAGAGAATCCCAGAATGGTTTGGGTGGGAGGGACCTTAAAGCCCATCCAGTGCCACCCCTGCCGTGGCAGGGACACCTCCCACTGTCCCAGGGTGCTCAGAGCCCTGTCCAACCTGGCTTTGGGCACTGCCAGGGATGGGGCAGCCACAGCTGCTCTGGGCACCCTGTGCCAGGGCTTCACCCTCCCAGGGAACGATTCCTTCCCAAAATCCCATCCAACCCTGCCCTCTGGCCCTGGAATGCCACTGCCCCTTGGCCTGTCTCTGCAGGCCCATGCAAAGTCTCTCTGGCAGTGATTCTGTGCCTTTGACCTGCCTTGGATATCAACCCCTGCTTCAGGACTGATGCCTCAGTGATGGGCAGGACCAGGGAGCTCTCAGATATTGTTTAGATGAGGCTTTGTTTTTTTTTTTTAATCTCCAGTGCAGGTTTAATAGAGCCTCTTCATTTTATCCACGGCAATGTAAATTCTGTCCCTGTGGAAGATAAACACTTTTATCTCAGGAATTCCCATCTGCTGTTCCCAGATGCACTGAGAAGACTTCTGGCCTGGAAGTGTGAAGGAGCTGCAGAGTGACCAAGTGAGGGGACCAGTTTGAAACCCGTGGGGTGGGAGCTGTTCTGCCCACTCTGCTGTGGGGTTGGGCCAGGCTCTGAGCTGCAGCAGGGACCAGCAGCTGGGCTGGGTCAGAAAGAAGGGAAAAAGTGAAAGGAATTAAAAGGAATGCTGCCATGAAACACTCTGAGAGGAGGCCAACTGGGGGCACATGCAGTACTTTTTAAAAATGTCACAGCGAGCTAAAGAGTTGTAATTAACATGTCCAAAACAGAAAATAGTCTTTCCCCTGCAAAACTGATGGGGTTTTTGCTTGGAGTGAGTTAAGGTCATGCCACTCCCAGGTAGGAAAGGGCACCAGCATTTCTGTTCCATGTCCTGTTTCATGCTAGGTACTGTGTTCACTGTCTTGGAAAGAGAATTTGCTTGAAGAAAAACAATTTTGTTAAAACTGACAGTGTGTCAGTGTTGTGGGATCACAGAGGGCAAGGCTGGCTCTGCTCAGGGTTTTGGCTGAACCTGCTGTTCAGAGCTGAGCTGTGCTCAGGGCCTGCCCTGCCCTTGCTGCCTGTTCCCACCCTGGAGCTGTGTCAGGGAGCCTGTTTGGCCACAGGGTGAACCTGAGCAGCTGATCTGGCTGAGGAGCCACTGTTTCTGTCCAATTCCTGCAGTTATTATATCCCACTGAAGCAGCTTGTGTCCGTGCAGGAGAGGGACAGTGAGGAGCAGCTCTGCACAGTGGACAGGGTGTTGTGCTAACTGTGTGAAAAGCAGTGTGGAAGTACTGCCCTGATGGATTCAGTCACTTTAGCCCCTTTATTCACTAAGGGCATTATTACAGTTTTGTTTTTACAGCCAGTCTTTTACAGAGCACCGCTGGCTTCGGGTACCCCTTGGTTCGTGTCCCAGCCCTGGTGGTGCAGCAGGGAAGCTCCTCAGAACCCTCCTTTCTGGGGGCCCAGCTCTGTTGTGCTGCAGTGGAGCCCTGCCAGCCTGGCAGATGTTGGGTTTGGGCAGCTGCAGGCCCTGTGCTGTTGCTGGGGGGGTGCCCAGCGTGGCATTCCTGGGCTGCTGCTTGTCCCTGTGCCCACAGCAGCTCTGGCAGTGCCACCACGGGTGGCAGGAGCTTTCCTGGGACTGTCACTGACTTCTGGGCTGGGCTGGTGCCCGTTCCCCTGGGCATCCTGCCCTCCCAGGCACGGGGGCAGCTCCTGCATCACCATCCCTTGCTGGGCAGGCTGAGCTTTCCCATCAGGAATGGTTTGCAGGGACCTCATTTTGCAACCCAGGGCTGCCTGTTTGGCCTGAGTGCAGCTCAGCTCTGGGAATGGAACAGCCCTGGCTGCTGCAGGCTGCCCTGGGGCTGGGCTGTGCTCAGGGTGTCCCCAGGGAAGGAAGCTCCAGCCTGGGGCCAGTGACCAGCACGGCTGGGCTTGGGAAAGCCCTTGGGAACACTCTGCAGTCCATCCTGGGCACCCCAAATCCATCCTGGGCACCCCAAATCCATCCTGGATAACCCCAAATCCATCCAGAGCACCTCAAAATCCATCCTGGGCACCTCAAAATCCATCCTGGGCACCTCAAAATCCATCCTGGGCACCCCAAATCCATCCTGGATAACCCCAAATCCATCCAGAGCACCTCAAAATCCATCCTGGGCACCCCAAATCCATCCTGGATAACCCCAAATCCATCCAGAGCACCTCAAAATCCATCCTGGGCACCCCAAATCCATCCTGGATAACCCCAAATCCATCCAGAGCACCTCAAAATCCATCCTGGGCACCCCAAATCCATCCTGGATAACCCCAAATCCATCCAGAGCACCTCAAAATCCATCCTGGGCACCCCAAATCCATCCTGGATAACCCCAAATCCATCCAGAGCACCTCAAAATCCATCCTGGGCACCCCAAATCCATCCTGGATAACCCCAAATCCATCCAGAGCACCTCAAAATCCATCCTGGGCACCCCAAATCCATCCTGGATAACCCCAAATCCATCCAGAGCACCTCAAAATCCATCCTGGGCACCCCAAATCCATCCTGGATAACCCCAAATCCATCCAGAGCACCTCAAAATCCATCCTGGGCACCCCAAATCCATCCTGGATAACCCCAAATCCATCCAGAGCACCTCAAAATCCATCCTGGGCACCCCAAATCCATCCTGGATAACCCCAAATCCATCCAGAGCACCTCAAAATCCATCCTGGGCACCCCAAATCCATCCTGGATAATCCTAAATCCATCCTGGGCACCTCAAAAATCCATCCTGGGCACCCCAAATCCATCCTGGATAATCCCAAATCCATCCTGGGCACCCCAGATCCATCCTGGATAATCCCAAATCCATCCTGCGGCTCAGTCTGCCAGTTCTGAGTTACTTCTTGATTCCAGAAGGATTTCTTCATTGCTTCAATTCGATAAGGTGCAAACAAGCCCTAAGAAGGACTGAGGACAGGAAGTTAGCAGTGAAAAAGAAGTTCTGCTCTTTTTCAGAAGCTTGCTGATTGCCTGATGAGGCAGCAGCAGGAATTAGCACCCTGGGAGCTGCAGCTGGATGTAAATTTGAAACTGGTTGTACCTGTAATTCCGAGGGAGCCAGAGGTTCATTCCAGAGGAGACAGGTCCCTTTGATGGTTGATGGTTTGCTGCTTTCCCCTGCTCAGAGAGATGGGCTGTGCTGCTATCACAGCCTCGTGTTTTCCCCTGCATGGCTGTGATCACTGAAAAACAACATTATTTAGTGGCTCTTTCTTGGCTTCCTTATTAAAGGTGGAATGTGGGCCTGCAGGAAGGGTGAGGACTTCCCAACCTGACATCATCCTCAGGGGCTGGGCTGGCCAAGTCCTGCTGCCAGCCAGGGCTGGGAGAGCATCCCACACTCCCAGGGGAGCTGCACTGTCCAGCAGTCCCTGTGATCCTGCAGAAACCAGTCCGGTGTGCAAAGAGAGCTGATGAGAAATAGGAGATTATTTATCATTATTCACATAATGATCCATAGTGTGTGGGTAACCAGATTTAAACTGGGAGCAAACTTCTGCTGGCACAGTACTGAGCCATCTTTGCTTTTCACTCCAATGGACAGAACATCCTAGGAAAAAGGAAGGGAAGGAGGAATCAAACTTGGTATTAATCTAAAGTTCTATGGAAGATCTGTTCTAGTATTTGAGGGGGTTTGAATTAATGTTGTGGCTAAAGCAGGGTGGGTTTTGCGGGGCTAAAAAAATAGAAATATTAATAAGTATAAGTAATTGTTCTCTAACAGGATATAATTTCAATCAGACAAAATATTTCTGTTTGGGTGGGAGAAAAGTTTGTCAATCTTATCTGTGCTTTCCTCAACAAATAAATATTCCAGTGCTGTCAGAGCATTGCAGCTGCTTTTGTCTGAGCCTGGCTGAGGTTTTAAGCTCTACTTTATTCTGGCATTTAATTATTAAACACCTTCTGGTTCACAACTAGTTCAAGCAGATAATGTGCTGTGAAATTGAAGTCAAATAAATGCTTTAAAAACACCAACTCAAAGCTGGAGGAATCTTGTCCTTGGAGGCTTTTGGCACGTTCAGCTGCTGAAGCCTGAGCAGGAAAATGAGCTTTCTGTGCCTGCCCAGGTTTGCAGTGGGTTATTACACAGATTGCAGCCTCTGATAGGGTCTGGAGGGGCTGAGGGACTCTGGCAGCAGCAGGGGAAACTCTCTGAACAGGAAAAGAGTCCTGGAGTCCCTCCAAGTGCTCCACGGTGGAGATGTGCAGTGACAGGGAGCAGCAGAGTGGCAGAGGTTGGGGTGAACTGAATTTTTCTGTATTTATAGGGCTGCCAAACGTGGGATCCAACATTGTCAGAGCCACTGAGCCAACAACAAAGAAACCTGGGTCAACATTAAACAATTTAAAGTTTACATGTAACCTGGGAGGGAAAAAGGTGTGGAAATGTGTGAGTAAAGACAGGAGCCTGATGGAGCAAGGGATGGTGTTTTGTCTGGAAGGGTGTGGAGTCATTCAGGGGGTTTCTGTTGAAGGTAGAGCTTTCCTGGCCATGTCATTCATTTCTCATGAGCTTTTTAAGTACCAAGTGTTTTCTGTTGTCCTAGCATTGTGGAACTCAGCAGGATGAGGTGGTGGGAGGTCTCTGGAGGTTAAGGGAAGGTTCAGGCTGCCCTTGCCCCTGGTTGTGCTGGACAAAGCTCTGCAGTGCTCCAGAGGCTGCAGGTGGCTCTCCTGCTCTGCCCTGGGTTTGTATTCCCCATGTTCAGGTGCACTGGTTCCAGGCTGCTCCCTGTGCAGCTGGAAGTGGCACTGAGAGCTGGGTGCAGGGGGTTCCAGGCTCTCAGGGCTCCCCAGAGCAGGGGGGATTGTCACTGGGAGCTGAGCAGGTTTGGCTGGAACTGCTGGGGCAGCCTCTGACCCTGAATGTGCCATTGACAATGGTCTTTTTTGCTCCCTTAGGGCTGAGAAAACAGAGGTGCTCAGTGAAGACCTGTTGCAGGTATTGTAACACTTAATATGTCTTTTTTTAAATGTTCTTTGGGAAGTTTGAGCCTTCTGAGGTTTGTGGAGTACCTGATGTGGAGAAAAATTACTGCAAGTGTCAGGGATGGAACCCTGGATGCCTTTGACCTTTCAGGACATGGAAAAGCAGGGGTACATTTTGAGTAGAAAAACTCAGTTACTCCTGTTTCTGAAGTGAAGGAGGAACCATTTTTGCTTTTGATGAGGTTGTTAAGCCCACAGACCATTGGTGCTGATTGCTGCCAGTCTGTCTGAGGAGGGCAAGAAACGCTGGCTGGGCACAGCTGCTTTCTGCCCTCACTTCCTTCTCTTGAACTGGTCAACTGGACCTGAAAAGATTGGCACAAAAATCGAGCCAGAATGATGCCACCTGCTCACTAATAGACAATGGCAGGTTTTTTTTTTTTGAAGTCTGTTACTGGTCTGAGTAAGTACAAATGCTTCTTGTTTAGCTTGTGATATTAAATAAGTGTACAAATGCTTTTAGTTTGGCTTGTGATATTAAGTAAGTGTACAAGTGTTTCTGGTTTAGCTTGTGATATTAAATAAGTGTACAAATGCTTTTAGTTTGGCTTGTGATATTAAGTAAGTGTATAAGTGCTTCTTGTTTGGCTTGTGCTATTAAATAAGTGTACAAATGCTTTTAGTTTGGCTTGTGATATTAAGTAAGTGTATAAGTGCTTCTTGTTTGGCTTGTGCTATTAAATAAGTGTACAAATGCTTTTGGTTTAGCTTGTGCTATTTGTTCTCAGATCTGTCACGCTGCCATCCATTTGTTTGCAGACTTGTCATCTTTGTGCAGATTTATCATCTCATCAAACACGACTTTCATGGTGGAATTGTAGTTGCAACTGTCAGATTAACAAGGGTGACTGATTCCATGGAGCAGATTTGCATACACACTTGTCCTACATGGTGTTCTTCTCCGGTTTCTTTATGAAAGACTTATAAATAGAACAGAAATGGGTGAGGGAAGTCAGGCTGGCTGCTCCTGGGCCCTCGAGTGTGGGGTTATTTCTAATTAACTACAAAGCAGCTCAGGCTGCTGGAGGTCAGGACCTGTGTGTGGAACAGGGAGGGCAGGCAGCTCTGGGAGGGAAGGGAGGTGCTGCTGCTTCAGAGCTCTGCAGAAGGTGAGGAAGTGTGGGAGCCTTCAAAGGTGAATTCAGCACAAACACATGGAATTACAGAATCCCAAATGGTTTGGGTTGGAAGGACCTTAAAGCCCCTCCAGTGCCACCCCTGCCATGGCAGGGACACCTCCCACTGTCCCAGGCTGCTCCAAACCCCATCCAGCCTGGCCTGGGGCACTGCCAGGGCTGGGGCAGCCCCAGCTGCTCTGGGCACCCTGTGCCAGTGAGGTGGGGCCATGAGCAGAGAGAAACATCTCACCCCATTTCCAGGGGGTTGCTTCACTGAAACTATAAATACCTCCCCAGTTTGACAACACTGTTCTTCATTTCTCAGGGGATGTGCAGCCCCGTGACACAAAGGATGTTCAACACCTTGGTGGCCTGAGAGGGCCCATCTGCTTTCTTGCTTAGCTGCAGAATGGTAACAAGAAGTGAAAGCCAAAAGCTCTGTTGCTCGTTGCCAAAAAAATTTTGCAAGCAAGGCTTTCCCAGGCCCTGAGCAGCCTGGCTACGCCCAAGTGGAAGAATTTACTCACTTGTTTGTTTGCTCTTGGGGGCTTGTGGAGGGGCAGGAGGCTCTTATCTAACCCAAGAGCTTGGAAACGTGGTGCTGCTCCCTTCATAAACATGGCTCACAGTTGGGCTGCTTTTATATTTAGCTCAAGCTTTGCCACAGGGTTGTTAGAGCTTTTTTTTGCTCTGTTTTCTGAAGGGTTGTGCTCCATTTCAAGTGTCTGTTCGATGTGTTTCATCTGAAGACAAGGGGTATAATTCAGTCCTGAGAAGGCTTCTACAATAGCCCTGCTTTCTGGCACGGCCCTGTGGCAGATAATAAAGCAATTGTGTGATGTTCTGCACTCTGGGGATGCCCTGAGGGGACAGACAGCGTGGCCTGTGGGTCACATTGTCAGTTCAGAGGTGGCTTGAAGGAGATTAATGTCCTTCCTGGGTTTCTTGGCATCTTTGCACTAAAAAGCAGATCAGAGATGAGACTGAAGTAGGGTCATGTTCCTCCTATCAGTCATCTGCCCTGGCAGCCTGGCATGCAGGGTGCTGCAGAGAGCCCCTGGGGAATGTGTGTGCTCCAGAGCTTTCCAGGGAATGGGAGCACCCAGGGCTGCAGGGAGCCCAGAGGTGCCTCGGGCACAGCAGCCCCCCTGTCCTGGCTGGGGAGTTCAGACTGCAGAACCTCAGAAAAGAATCTTTTGTACCAGGGTTAGGATGTGTTGGTGCTGTTTCCCCCAGGAGGGTGGGCAGGCCCTGGCACAGGGTGCCCAGAGAAGCTGTGGCTGCCCCTGGATCCCTGGCAGTGCCCAAGGCCAGGCTGGACCTGGAGCACCCTGGGGCAGTGGGAGGTGTCCCTGCCATGCAGGGGTGGCACTGGGTGGGCTTTAAGGTCCCTCCCAACCCAAACCATTGCAGGATTTGGTTTTGAAGAGGACAGAAATGAATAATCTTACCTGCAGCAGCAGAGCTCAGGCAGTAACTGTGTGGTCATATATCCCCAGATGGACTTCATTTTGAAATTGTTGCTCCCTGTTCTTTAAATAAAAGGCAGAGCCTTGTGCTCTCAGAGCAGCCCCTGGGCAGTTTCTCTGCATCTTATTCTACCCTAATAGATTTTGACTGAGTTTTTTGAGCACTTCAACTTGGATTCATTTTGCCCTTCTGAAAAGATAGAAAAAAGTTATTTTAGAGCTGTGTCAGAAAGTGGAATCTGTTCAGATTATTTCTACAGATGAAATCTATGTTTTTTCCCCTTGCTTTTTAAATAGAATCCATTCCAAAGGGCCTCCTGTTTTTCTTGGTGAGTCATCAAAATGCAGATAAACAGCATTCTTTGGGTGCTGTGCACACAGAGCTCAGTGCCACGAGCAGTTCTATCCCACTGCTCATGTCTTTGTTTGCATTTGGTGTTCTTGGAAAAAAAATACTCCAAATTCCTTGCTTTAAATCCCTTAAAAGAACAGTTTATTATGTGTATATTTGCCATATCCACAGGCTGTATTAAGCCATGTGTGAATTATATGGTGACAAACAGAGCTCTTGTGCTTTGACACCTATTTTTGAATTCCTTGGTCCCTCCCTGAAAATACTGCTTTGCTCAGCATGGAGGGGCTTTGTCCTTGTGTTTACCAGCCAGGGAAGGACACACAGGAGGAGCTCAGAGTCCAGGTTTGGTGCAGTGGGAAGGAGCTGTCAGATGTGTCTTCAGCACTGACTTCACCAGTGAAAAATTGAGTTTTCCCACGGTTTTCTGCATAAATTAGTGTCTTGGATACCTGCATGAGCCATTCATCTCAGCTGGCAAGTGTCAGCCCGGTTCCCTTCTGCTGAGACACCGAGCAGGGCAATGTTTCTGCCTCTCCCACCCTCCAGTGCTGGGAGCTCTGGCTGCATTGTTGTGCCACTGAGGACAAATCCACTTTCAATATCTCCAAGCATTTTTGCTGTCAGGCACTTCTGCTGAGCAGCTGCACTTCTTGTAAACTGTAGAATTTGAGAAATCTGCAACCCAGAGCAGAGTGTGTACGAGGGGAAGGTTTTTTCTGCTGAGGCCAGGGAAATAACTTCTGTGTTTTGTTTTGTTTTATTTTGTTTTGTTTTGTTTTGTTTTCTAACGCTGCCCTGCCCTGGGGCCGAGCAGATCGAGCGGCGCCTGGACACCGTGAGGTCCGTGTGCCACCTGGCCCAGAAGAGGCTCAGTGCCTGTCTGCAGGGCCAGCATGGCACAGACCCTGACAAGAGACATGTGAGTGTGTGGGGGCAGCTGCTGGGCCTGAGCTGCCACCTGAACTCCTGCCACTGCAGCTCAGCTCCTGCTGGATC
>VZRZ01006076.1:0-61077 GCA_013398175.1 Climacteris rufus
TAAATTCAACTGTTAAAAGAAAATACTTGTTTTGGAAAATGCAAGTGGTAAGGCAATAGTAAGAATGTGATTAAAAGGTACAATAAGGTGGGGAAATACTACTGTTTTCCTTCAAGGGAGACCAGAGGAAAGAGGAACAAGAATGAAGAATTTAATTTTCGTTCTTCTCAAAGGCAAAATGGTGAAGGAGTTTGGGATCCAGTCATATTCTCTACAGAGTGAAACAAAGCAATTTTACTAGTATGTCATTGGTCTTTTTAACACTAGTCCTGACTTTGAGAAGCTTTTTTCACCTCATCTTTGGTATTCAGAAGACAGAGATATCTCTGAATTGGACACTGGATCTCCTGCACAAGTATCTTCCTTAGACGACTCCTCCTTCTTCTGCTGAACTGTAAAAGGAGAACAATTGATCATTGCCAAGATGCCATTGGGTCTTTTGTTATGGGATGACAAAAACTCACTGAGCTCTACACTCTTAGTCAAAACAGGCAGTCGTGATCTCGGTCAGTCATAACATGTATGTTGTACCAGCTGCTACTCCTGAATGTATCACCTGCAGTTTGGGTGACATTTGTTTTAAATCCAGTAGTACTCTAGCTTTTCAGTAAACAAAACCTGGTTTTGTTCTGGTTCTGTGTATAATAGCTAGCAGTCCAGACAGACAACAGCAAAGGTGTTCTGCAGTGAGAATCACTCCCCCCTAGTCAGAACTGATGCACACAGGAAAGACTGTGTGTAGGCAAAGCTGTTAAGAATTATCAAACAGTATATTTAATAATATAAATATAGATAGATAAATATTTAGATATCTATAGATAGGTATATAGATAAAGATACAGATATATTGCTAGTGCAATCTTTGATGAGTGAGACTGTCTTCACTAAGAAAATGGTGCATTTTTTGTTAAGAAGCAGCACCAGAATTTGACCCTCTAAATATAGATACTATTTGAGACAAGGTATTTTTAATCTACTACCTAAATGGCAATAAAAGCAGCCTGTGTCCTGCAGGAATTTACATTAAGGCAGCAAATTTGTCTTAAGTCATTTAAAATTAAAGCACATCTTTTGCAATAAAGATTTAATGTTAAAGATGATAGATCTCCAGGTAGCTTGGTGACAGTTAATAATAAAACAGGATGATTTTCAAACCTTGTTCTAAAATCCAGGATGCTGTTTCTTCATTGATAAAAATTTTTAATGGGATGTTCAAAGAAGAAGTTTAGCCCCGCCCATCAGATATACATTCAGTCTTCAAATCCTCCCATCCTTTTATCCTTTTGTAGTGGCAATTTCTGCAAATTAATACTGATAAATGCAATGTACATTAGTGATACTATAGCAGCTGAGTCAGTCTGCAGTCTGTAGCCTGTAGGGAATTCTCAAACTAGGCTTACAGTCTACCATGTATTTGTAGGTTTAAACTTCCTGAAAACAAACCTGAATGGTAGCAACTAGCATTTTTTAAAGCATTGTTATACATACTGAATGATGCACGCAGGCTTAAGGTTGAGCACAGGTTTTTTTCTAAATCATAAAATTATAGAAAGTTACGGGTTGGAAGGGACCTTAGAGATCATCTAGTGCCAAACCCCCTGCCATGGGTGGGGCACCTTCCACTAGACAAGGTTGCTCAAGGTCTCAAGGTCTTATCCAACCTAAAAATAAATGTCTACCTGGAATAATGCACTGCATCTCTGGAATGTTCTTTCTTCAGACAAAAATCATATCAAATTTCAAAGTTGATTTCTGAAATGCAATTAAATAATGTATAGAAGTCACTGACTATAAATTTGGCATGCATCACATGAAAACACACACCTGTTCTCTCACTGAAGGATGTAATAACAATGTCCTAGAGAGCTACAAGACCATCTATGATCTGTATTCCAAGAATGTTGCATGTGAGTATTAAGGTGCCTTCTGCATGAGCAATAACCTCATAATAGGAATATATATTGCTTGGCACATGCAAATGTACTCTATCCGTTTGGAATGACTGGCAACTGGATTTCATTTTGTCCTGGACCTCCAAGCAGAATGTTTCAGCTCATAATAAGGAAAAAATAAATAATCATCACCTTATGATAGTATCTCAAAATTCATTTAGTTGCTTTGCTTATTTGTCTTGTCAGAACCTTGTCATTTAGGTAGTATGTAAAAAAATCCAGATACTTTGAGAGAGAGCAAGCTTTAAAAAGAAGAGGAAGAAGGGAAAACCCATGAAGTACTTTTGGGTACTACAAGTGGCTACTGAAGCAAATAACTAATTATACTACTTTTCAATAACATTTTCTTACCCTTTTTAAATACTCTGTACAAGTTTTATAAATCAACAGGGGAAACTGAAATCAATAATGAGGGGGATTAGGGTAATAAATTAGGATTAAATATATCACAGTAGTGAAAAGAAACCTTTCTTCATTAATTTAAAGGATAATCAATGACACTAGTAACAAAAATGCATTAACATTTGGGGAATAATTATAAATTGTATTTAATGGTTTTAAATGTTTGAAAAACAGCTTGTAACAGTAGAGTGCATTGAAAGTAAATATATTCCTGCAGCGGATTTCAGCTCAATGTCATAATATTGTATTACTACATGAGACAGCATGTTAGAATGAATACACCCAAAAATAAGTCTGCCTGATCTGCTTTTATTGTTCTAATTGAACAAAAAAGAAAAAGAGAGCCATCAAATGTGGTTCAAATAAAAGGTATTTTTTTTTTAATGGAGGGTTTTTACAAAAGATTTTTTAAAATACAGGTTTTAGTCTGACAGTGTCCCTTTCAGTTTGTGAGATCAGGCAAAAAAACTTCTCACACCTACACATCCTCCATACTGCCGTGAAGGGTGGCAAGTGGTAAGATAAGTAGATCTCCATTTGCAAAAATAATGCTTTTCCCACTTTTGATTCTCCAGAAGATTCAGATAAAGGAATCATCTATATGATTGAGATATTACATTCTACTTTTCTTCACTAAGAAGACAACACTATAAAAGAAATTCAGAGAACACTATTATTCTTTTCACAGTGGGCTACAAAGAAAAAACTAAACCAGATCTATACAAGTCATATGAAGTAATACAAATGACTTGTATCTTAAACACATTTAATTCAAAAAACCTACTGTCAAGTTACAACAAAAAACCTCTTTCTAACTGTAAGCATCTATTTAGGGTAATGGCTGCAATCAGATAATATTACGTCCTCTTGCTAGAAGCATCAAATTGTACTCAGTGAAACTCAAACCAGTTTTTGGTTTGTATAACAAACAGTTTGTATAAAAGTCAAATCACAGTGTATTTGGTGCATGAAAATTTATGTGTGGAGAGATATAAATCTAAAAATTCTGTGTCTGTTGTTGAGGATTATCCAGTCTTTAAGACCTTATTTCATGGCATTGGACTGCAATGCTTATCTAATTTAAATGTAGTGAAATATTTTTGTGAGGACAGCAATGAGAACGGGTTGGATCCCTCTGTTTTTTCCTATGCATATGTCTGGAAATGTTTTACCTTTTTCCTATTGGTAGAGAAAAACTGCAAAGGCCTCCATCTTCACTGATTTCACTGGCATCCTCAGGTGACCCAGTGCCTAACAATGTAAATTAGTTATGCAGACAATAACAATGTAAATTAGTTATGCAGACAACATATTCTCAGTGTTGCATCTGTATCCTAAACCACTAGATGGTAATAATAGTTCTACTGTTTTGACTGAACAGGTATTTTCCTGATCCCCTCAATTTCCCCTTTCTTTATGTTAGTACCACTGCTAGCTATCAATTCAGTGCTTTCAGTCACATAATTTACTGATTCAGGTTGAATAAACAACCTTTAAATATGACAAGACGTTTCTTCCTCACCCAATATTACATTGTTGATTTGTCCATCAGATCACTGGCAGGGTTTTATTGTAACACTTTTATATACAGTGTTGGATTGCATGTAACTATAACCTAAAATGTCAAGTGACAGCCTAAGAGATATATATATGTATATAGAATCACAGGCTGTCTTTGAATTGTCCCTCACAGCTGAAGGACACATGATGGTTAACCAAAATTGGCAGATTAACCTGATGGAGAAAGGTTTGTTTTGTATTTGTAGCAATGTGAATTTTTGATATCATGGTTTTCTGCATCTGAAACCATTTTTATCTACAATACAGGCAAAAAATGGTGTATTTTAATAAGTTTTGACACTTGAACTTTTAATAAGGTTCTTGTGTTCTGTAGAGCTGATGTCCTTCTAGGTGAATACGTAGAAGAAAGATGCAAGACAAGCCTAACTTCCTCAATAAATGTGGGAAATTCATGTCTTGACACATCTCTCTATGGTTCAGCAGAGTTGGGCTTTTGCCCTGCCATTTCAGGGATGGTCTCTTTTCCAGTTCTGCCTGCATTCTTTCTCCTGAAAAGAACTGCTAAGTAGGAGATACCAGCATCTTCTGTGCTTTTTGCAGCATCGTCTTAGAGCTGCAAGTGATCCTTCCCCTTTCCAGGTCCTGCTTTCCTGAGCAAATTGATGAATCCCGTGATTTTCTGAGAAATACTTTGTCTTCTGTAACATTTCTGAAATTCCTGGTGAGAAACAAATTTGTCTGTCTTTGTCTGTCTTTTTCTTAGACTGAAGTCTAAGATGGTGGAGAAGAGAGAGGTGGGGAATTTAAACCATGTGTGAAACTCAGAATTGCCTGCAAAGATGTTATGACACCCTAAGAAATTCTTCAGTCCTTTTAATTGTTTGAATATTATTGATAAATTTAACAATGGCTAAATAAAAGCGTTATGTCTAAACTTTGGTGATTTAGTTACTTTCCCTTTCATTTTGTTGTAAAAATGTCCTTCACTTTAGTTTTAAGTTTACAGTTATCTTGTGTCTCCTACACATGAGCTAGATTTCATTGCCAAAAGACCATGAATGGTTGAGAAATATCTATGGCTGGTCTGTATCGTACATATATTGCTTATCTATAATAAATTATTTATCTTGGCTATGAAACAGACAAAATTTTTACTTTTATGGATGTGTTTACATTAGACACTTACTGCTTCATATGCACCCCAATGATGAAATAACAGTTGCATGCAATTAATTCACAAACTTCTTTCTTTAAAGTAATAATATTAAAAAATTAATTTAACATTTCAGACATAGTGTAAAAAATTCCAAATGGGCATGCCTTTGTTTACTATGCCCTGTTGTAAGGAAACAGCCTACATCATGGTGTTCTTTTAAAGAGGAGTTTATATTGTGTTATGTTAGTCTTTGTAGGAATTGGTATATTTAAAGAAAAAGAGATATATAATTCTGTAATTCTGCATCTCCCTTAACTATCCTGGAAGGCATAGTCACTGAGTTGATTTGTTGAAGGACTTCCCATCATTAATACACAACTCCAAAAGGAAGGCTTAACACAGAGTGTTTGCAGAAAGAGCTGGTGTGGAAAGGGACACCAGGAACCCTCTCAGTGCCCTAAGCAATGTCATACAGTACAGGAAGTGTCTGGATTCTCCTTGTGATTGGTGTACAACTTAAAGATTAATCTCCTCTGGGTCATGAAAGCAATACAGCCTTTATACAGTAAAATAATTTTCATCTGATAGCTTGACCCTCTTATTTTTTTTTAATGGATGCAGGAATGTAGTTCTTTAGATTAAACCTGTTCAATATATTACACTATCTTGTACATCTCTGAGGTCTGGTGCTAGTCCAGCTGCAGAAGAGGTGTTGTCTTTGGCATGTCATAAAAGAATGTGTCCTTTTCTTACTGCATTTCTATCTTTTTTTGATGATAGTGAGGATTGAACTATTCTTCTAAGTACATCTTGATTTATAATGTAAATGCAGTGCTTAGTTTATTCACCAGGGGTCATCAAAGGTCTGGATTTTCTTTGTCTACTGAGGGAACTGAATGATGACATTTCACAGGTTTCTTCAGGACTTGGCATTTGGAAGTGTTCCTGTACCCTCTTACAGCTCTATTGCTCAGTCTTTTATAAGTGTAGGATGCATTCTGAGGACTTACTTCAAATATTTAAGACCACAGTATTGGCTTTGGTGGACAACTTAGTCCAAGAGTCTTTTTTATGCACTATTATTTTTCTGTTAGCAAATAGTTTAAATGAAACTATTAGCAAACATGGGAACCAGAACAGTTTTTTTCCCTTGAAAATCTTTGTTGAAGCAGATACGGGATAAAGTGGCAAAACTTGCATTAGGTACAAATCTGGTCTTGTTCTGAATTCTGGACTGTTTTGACAGCAGACAAATCACTTTTCAGATCCGGCTGCATTATAACGTCTCACAAAGGCAGCAACAATGAAGAAAGCAGATACGTGTTTTTCTAATGAAACACTTCTATTAACTACTTTTCCAACATTGGGTGAAGTCTGTAATGCTTGGGATAAACAATACAGTGTAGTATCAGTATGACTCATGTTATCTGTAGGCTTGTGTCATTAAAATGCTATAAGAAGTACATATTGTCCTGAACAAAGCTTGTTGATGCTGAATTATCAGATCAAGTATGTCAATGTACTTGACTTTGGAGACTTTTGGACATATACTGAAAACAGTTTAACTCACTTTACCAGGCACTTTAGGATCTGTTTCCTAATCTGAGTCTGACAACAGAGTCAGTGAGAACTAAGTGCTGGGTGGCAACAGCAAAACTAGCAGCTTCAGCTGCTCAGACCATATCTCAGGTGCTTTTTTCACTGTTTCTGCTAGTGAATAATGGCAGTTTCTCACCCCAAGAGTCTGTTGCACAGAAAATTATTTCTAAAAGGCTGAGACAGTCAGATAGTGTAATTAAAGCACGTGCATTAGAATGTCAGGTAGATAAATGATTCTGACAGACCACAGTTCAGACAATAATAAATGTCCTGACATTACTCTGTCATGCCTAAAAGTCTGCAGTAATCTACTCTCTGCTCTAAACTTTGCTTTTCCTTCCTGTGATAGGTGTATTTAGTGATCACCTCACTTCCATTAGACTAAATACCAAACCTGTGACATGGGTATTTGTCTCTTTCCACAGGACCTCTACATTCTCTGTAAAGTGTAACTTCCTCCAAAGACATTAGCTACCTTCAAAATTTCCACATTTCTAAAGCATCCAGTTCCATGAGCAGTAAATCACTATTTCCTATGGTTTCCTACAGTTTCTGTTTCATGCTTGCATTATTCTGTATCTTGCACTCATATTAAAATTTGTCCTGTAATGAGAATTTTTCTCTGTAGGTTTTCAGTTTCTAAAGGCAAACTGCATTCATGCTACATCCTTTCAGTGAGTCACTGGAGCACTGATTCATTTTCTCTTGTTTGCTCTATTTTAAGTGCATTTGCAAGAGCTATTATCATTGGTACCTATGTCACATTTGTTTGAAACTGACCGATGGCATTCAAAAACATTCAGGGAGACTTGACTGACACAAACATTTAGATACAGCTAAGTTAGAAAAGTAAAACATACTGTTGCCTTTACTCCCAGAAAAATTTCTTAAGAAAGAGACATCTAACACAGCATTGCCTGAGAGAGAATTTTTACACTCATCTTTTTTGCACTTCTGTGCTCATATGTAACATGTCCATGACAAGATAAATGCTTGCCACTTTAGCTTTCTTATGTCCTTATCTAGGCCTTTATATATATTTTTGTCTACATATATTAGTAGAATCTTCTTTTATGATAAGAAGCTTGATAGGAGAAAAGAAATAGTGAAAATAGTAAGATAGAGCCATGTGTGAAGGAATACTTCAAATATGGGAAAAAACCAACAAAAAAACTCTTTCTTAACAAAGTTTCCATATGTTCTGTATGTTCTGTAAGTTGCTTCATGGACTTTTTTTGCATCTCTAAAACGTTACATTCTCTAACATACCCTGATTTACCAAAAATACCTATCTGATTTACCAGGATGGTCATGATGGGCTCAAGGTAACCAGACAGAAAATATACATTCTTTGGCTGAGATTAATGCAGCAGAATTGATTTAGACCAGCTAATTACCCATTTCTAACATGATAAAGGATTTGTAGATCTGTTCAGTTAACAATATTAACTGTTTGTTTCTGAAAAGCATCTATTTAATAGGCTAGGCCAAGATGAATGGAGCTGAAGTAGAAAACAGCAGTGAGTGAAATGTCAACACTGATAGACTTCTTTTCTGAGATCAATTTCAATACCTTTTGCAACAAATAGTCTCCCTGTTGGAAAGAAATGAAAGATAATTTAAACTAAAAATTAGAGATTTCTTGATTATAATTTCATTTGTCTTAGTATGAAATGTGTGTCATCAGAGATATAAACAAGGAAGTATTCAGCAAATACAGTTTCTGTGACTGAGTAGCATGTTATGAAACACATTCAATGTATATAAGGACACCCTAAGAATTTCCACTTTTTCCCATCTGCTCTGATCTTCACCTGTGCTGAATTTCCTTCATGTTATAGATAGATAGATAGATAGATAGATAGATAGATAGATTTATACACACACGGCGATTATATATATGGTAGTAATATAGTCTCTTGCTCCCAAACACGAAAGCACTAATTAATGTACATTTAATGCCTTTATCTGTCTAGAGTTTGTGGTCACCTTCTTTGACACTGTTGATAGACAATTGCATCTTTGTAAGCTGAAGTGTTTTCAACAGCAACTCTGAGAGAAGACTAGTGGATTCCTCCAAAACCACACTCAGGAAAAAATGTTTTGCCAGAAGTCTTTTACCTGGGCTTATCTTACAAATCTCAGAATTGTTACTCGGCAACACTGAGGAAAATGCTCAAGTGGTGTCAATACTCCTTATACACTTGTCAAGCAATTTTGCCTCTTGAGGAAAAATGATAGCAAATACATATCTGAAGCCTCTTCTTGTAAGCGGGCCTTGCTGCTTTATTACTATTGCATTTATTACTTTATTACTGCATTACTATGAAAAGTAATTGATTAAAAATTTACCTTTTTGCAACTTTTAATTGTGGCAGTTGGGATAGGAAGGCGGCATGAGTTATTGGTGCATCTGCACTCAGCTCAGATCTTAGGCTGCCTCATTTTATATGCTAAGAACTTCTACAGATAAGAAGCAGATATGCACGCGTGCCAGGCTGCAGCATCGGGCTCACCAAGTTTACCATAGTGTCAGACTTCAGCAAAACCAAAGCTATATTGTGTCATTTAACAGATATATGTGTCAAACTTGGGTTATGCTGTCTGACTCCTTCCCTTGGACCCAAGAAAGCCTAAACCAAATGCTTTCACATACGCACTGTGGAAAAACATTTCTCAGACTCAGAAATATAAGGGATGATACTCTTTCTCTGAGCCCAGCTGCACAATATTCTTGGCAGTCATTGTCAATGCAGTATTCCCTTCTCACCTCTTTTTATATTCAATTTAGTGAGGAATGGCAACTAATAGAAATTTGTTTTAGCAAAGAAAGAATTTCGTATTACTGTTTGGAACCATCTTTGAGACAAATAACTTGGAAAAACAGAATAAATTTCTTTCTGTCTCTCATAATTGTCTTGAACACTTTTAAGATCAGCAAAGGATTTTGCCCACTATGGCAAAGTGTATAAAAAAGCTGCAACCACCAAAGCCCAAATATATACCCATGGGGAGTTGCTTGGGTATTCCCACAGATACCTGAATGTGTATGAACCCATTAAAGTCCACGTTTGGTGGGACTCTCCCCGCCCCCCCCCCAACTGAGAAGACCAGAAGAAGAGGACAATGGGATGCCACTGGATCCAAGGGGTGGTGATTATCTTTCTGCTTAATTGATCTCTCTCCCTTTCTTCCCCCCTCCCCACCCCACCCTCCTCTTCTAGTCTTTGTCTCTCCATCTCACTTTCACTGTTAAATAAAATCTGTACCATTGACTTTGGCATATGGTCTTTTTTTGCACCTTAATATGGGCAGAGGCATCTCTGTAATCATCAGATCAGAACACTGTCCTAGTTTCCTGCCAAACAGGCAGTGTGTCTTTATGTGTCTTTCATTTATGAAACTGTAAAGGAGTCAAAAGTAGCACACTGGTTTGCTACCAGTGTTTTCTATTAAGTTGTAACAATGGAACAAGTTGCAGACTCCACTAAATATGGAGTGCAACAATACTGAAGTTGAAAATCTGAAATATGAGAATGCACTTTACCATCCTTTGCCACCTTTGGAATACATGTAATTGATTCACTTCTTTCTTAAATCTGTTTGGAAGACTTCTTACAAGTTGAGTAACATTTATGTTACTCGTAATGTTACATGTAATTCCCTGTGCACTCTCCAGAGTAAAAAGGTT
Source organism: Climacteris rufus (assembly GCA_013398175.1). NCBI lineage: Eukaryota > Metazoa > Chordata > Aves > Passeriformes > Climacteridae > Climacteris > Climacteris rufus. The sequence goes on from VZRZ01006076.1 coordinate 10,322, forward strand.
TCTGTTCTGGAGAAGGGAAGAAAAGTGGAAAGAAAATTATGACAGTAAGTCATGATTGCTATGATTCTGTAACTTCTACCTATTAAACAAGCGTTACATCATACCTTGCCATGCCTTGCTGATGAGCAATGGAACAGTTGAAACTGCTCTGCAGAAAGAATAATGCTATTGTTTATATGCTTGTGCTTATTTTTTTCTGATTAATAATGATGTTATAGCTTTCTTAGTTGGAGCTCCATTTAGACAGCAAATTTTGTATTGATTTTAAGACTGCTGTTGTCCTTGACTGCCATTAGAAAACTGGTTTAAAATTATTCAACTTTACTTTTCATAGAAGTGGGGGTTTTGTTTTGTTTGTTTGCTTGTTTGTTTTTGTTTTGTTTTGGGGTTGTGGGTTGTTTTGTTTTTAACATGGGGAAACAACGTAAGTGTAAGGAAACAGCATAAAAACAGTCTCAAATTAAGTGCTGGAATTCAATGCAAATGTGTAGAAAAAGATTTGAGGGGATTTCTTTGGAGAAGTGCCAGATGAAGAAAAAGAGTAAGTTCATTTTAAAAAAAGTAATTAACTCAATAGGCTATTATCCCTGTAAATGGATGGATTATATGAGGAAAAGATAAATATAATAAAGCCAAGTCTTTTGAAATTTATAGGAGGACAAAACAGATAAAATTAATTATCAGATGCATGCAATAGCACTAGAAAGTATGATAGTACAAAACAGTGAATAGTTGTATTACTTCCCATTCACATTTTTTGCTGACTCTTGCAGAAAAACCCTCTCAGTTTTGTTTTGTTTTGTTTTGGCTTTGTTTTCTCTTGTGCTATTTGTTGAAAAAAATTGTAACATTCTCTGAAATACTTGTGAAATATGTTCATTTTACCCATTAAAAAATCCATAACTTTGGCTTGAAATAAAGAGGAAGGCTGAGAAGATTTTTAGTGCTCTAACTACAGATTTTGCCATCTATTTTCTACATGTCTATTACTTGAAGTGCCATATAGTTACCTTCATTAAATGCTATACAGTACGGGAATTCCTTCAGCTGCCAAACATGCAGAAGCATATTTTCCCATGAATTACCTTACCATATTCTTACCATCTTTTCCAGGTAACTTTTGAAATAAGGTGTTGAACTCCGACAAATCAAAAGTTTTAAAAATGTGTTTAAAAGCAGTTTTCTGAGACATTTGCTTTCAAAAGCATTTAGATACCTATGTGTTTCTTGAGTTAGCTTCCAGGCAGTAATGCATGTAGAATTGAATATTAGTAGTTTATTAATGAAGTTGTAATTTCAGGTAATCATTGCAGTTCGTGCATTTCCAACTTGTGCTGGTTTTCCCTCCCAAATGACTTCTTTTGAGGGATAGTTTACTGTTAAGGTATGGCAGTTGTGTTTCTTTGCTTTTAAGTAGCACTTCAATTAGAATCTCCTGGAGTTTCCATTCACTTTGCCTTTTTTTTTTTTTTTTAAATAAACCATTATAAGTTCTTCTGTTTGCAGCACTTCAGAGTTTTTGTTACTTGCTTAATAGCTATTGGAGTCTGCATTTTAAAACACTGTTAATCAGGAAACTCAAAATGTCTTTCCTAATTTGTTGTAATTATGCCTAATTCTATCTTAAGCAAGATTGTCATTACAAATCCAGTGTCAGAAGTCAGAAGTGAGAGACTGGAAGTTTGATAACAAATGCTACACTGAAGCTCATTGTGATTCCTTTAAAAGTACTTACTGTACCTGTATGTAAAGCTTGACATTGTTAATTGGTTTTGACAGCATGTAATAACATTCCAAGTTGTTCCAGGGATATGATGTTCAGAAATTTGATAAAGGCTCTCAAATGCTTTCTTCAAACCCCAGTGTCCATGGTAAGAGCTTTTTGGTGTTTAATGCTCTCTGTTAGGGTATTGCTGGGCTGAAGGTGTTCTGGGTCAAAACTCTAGGCTGCACTTCACCTCAGCCACTTCCTTAAAAAGTATTCTTGGCACTACAGTTATAAGAATTGAGTGACTTTTCCTGTTCTTCTTTTTGTCTAAAGCTTTCAGCGCTTCCCTAATCTTGATCTTGATCTTCAGCTTCCTCAGATTTTAGCTATTTTTTCTTCCTTGTGACTGGAAACAATGCACTAGTTTGTTCTGGATATTTAAATTCTTTTACAAAAGGATCACAGGGTTTCTGGGTTTTGTGGTTTTGTTGGTTTTTTTGTTGGTTTCTTTGGGGGCGGGATTTTGGTTTGTTTGTTGTTTGTTTGTTTGTTTTTTAGGGTTTTTATTACATTGAGCATATTAAAAAAAATGAAAAAATCTGTTCAATGCATTCTTGCTTAAGGTCTTTTCACACTTCCCTGTTGTGGTGAATAGCACAAGCTTGTCCGTTAAAAGCTTGCTAAACAAGATTTTACGATTTCACAGCCAAAATTTTCAGTAATGTCTTTGACACTGTGGGAATATGATTTGCTGGTCTCTGATATATGAACGTGCCTCCTGGAAATGTTCTATTCAACAAACAAGGAGAAAAGTTATTACAAAATTAAAATTTATACTATTGAAAAATGGATAAAAAATACTATAAACTTGAACCTGGGTACAATGAGATTAAAGATGAATGCTTTTTAGCTGGCTTACTCACAACCAGGAGTCAAGCTTGTAAAGGTGTTCAGTGGTAGGATGCTGCCTGTTTGCAAACTGTCAATCAGTTTTATTTAATGGGAGATGAAGGATCATCACAGCATACCTAATAACCTCCCCGCCCCGGTCTTTGTCAGAGTATGCTAGCCACATTGCTGCATCTCCATCCGGAAGTTTGTACCTGTTTTCTGCCACCACTGCTTGCTTTCAGCTTACCTAACTAGGAAAGTCCCCACTTTGACCTTCATTTCTGATTGCACTGGATCTATCCTGCCTTCTTTTGCACCATGTGAATTGATGGTTTGTTTTATTCTTTAAAGGAAAAACTAGACATTTTCCACTTACAACAAAATGGTAGAAACAAATCCAGCTTACAGTTTTTAGGCAAGTCTTAGTCTATCTGAAGTGCTTCCCACACTAAACTGTGATATGCCCTGCTGCATTTTGGCATTCTCACCATAGAAAAAACCACAGAGTGTTGCAAGACATAAAATCATACCAGAAAAACACTGTGGAAAAATTATCAATAAATACCTCTTACATAAAAGATGACGTTTCTTCATAAAAGTTGTGTTTTTCTTCATGTAAAGTCAACCACCATCAAAAAATGGCAGTATGTGGGTTAGTAAAGGGCTTCTTGATTAACTATGAACTTCCTATAATCTTCTAGCATCAGGTGAAAGATTCTTCATATCAAAGACTGGGAAAAAAATTATTTACTAGTTAGATGTACTCCAGTACTGAGTTATTTAGGGATTTTAAATCTTAGCATTAATCGTCTCTCATTTTATTTTTCATTTATGAATTTTCCTCAAAAAGGGGGAAGATTGATCCTTTTAAAATCTCTTTCTTTTCTTTCCCAAACAAAAATATTCCTCTTCCCACAAGGAAATTGAGGAGTCTGGTGTAATAAGAAGCAGTTGCAAAGAGCAGGTTTTAAAACGTTTGAGAGAAGACTGAAAGAGCAAAATATAAAAGTTTAATCCAAAGATCCATTATTACATGAATAATCTGATTTCAACAGTCTTGTTCTTCTGTTGAAGACTGTAAATATGGCAAGAAGCTACGATTTGGCTTTTGCACCAAATCAAAACCAGGAAGAATCCATTGAGAAAAACAGAGATCTGATATAGTTACATTCAGATGGTTTAAATTACTAAATATTAAAACGTTGTAAATAGTGTAGGAAACTGAACAGAAAGCAACTATCATTAGTGAAAGGCCATTGTTGCTAAAGTAGATCACGTTTAGGGCATGATTTAGTCTTGGGGCTTAGTCAGTGTGAGTTATGCTTACAAACCAAAGGTAGCAAAGTACCTCAGAAGTTTCTGTGAGGGTCTTGCCAGTGAAAAATTAGTTTTTTTTCATTACAATTTTAATGATATTCTTCATGGCTGAGAAAAACATGTTAAGTATTTTTGGTCAAGATTTGCAAAAATGAGTTCATAAACATTTATAACTTTCAAAAACTACTAAAGAGAAGAAAAATAATGGGCTTTATTGTTTTGAGATAATAGGATAAAATAAAAATCCATAATTTCTTGGAAGTTTTTGAGTGGAGTCAGAATGCATAATAAGAAACTGTGAAATCTGCACCCAGATTTACTACAGTTTATTGTGACTCAAAACAACCAGAAATTTAAAGATAAAAAATATAATTTGTGCATCACTTGTCATATTGGAGATTTTATCTTTGCATGCTCTTCAAATTGCAGCAATACTACAAATACATGCAGCCAGTTTGCATTGCTCCACAGTACAAACTGCACAAGAATATGGAACTAAATCTGAACAGCTCTTAGAAAAACCAATAGTGTTAAATACTGCTTCAAGATGCATGACTCAAATATTCATCACCATTTATGGTACTTTAAAAATCACTCTTACAGAGATTTTCCTATAATATCTTCAGATTTGACTTTTATATTTTGAAATACTTTAGTTTACAGTTAATGGATAGTAGACAAAGATGAAAGATGTGCAGTGCAAATAATTTATCTCAGCATTTCCAAGAAAATTATTTGGACATGGCATTATTATCATACAGTGATCACAAACATGGGATTAATGGCTAACCATAAATTATATGAGTCATGAAGCTTTCTCCTGGTGTTTACTTCAGAGGCTGTTTTCCACTTTCCAACATATGAGAAGAAATATAAGGTAAGGGATTTCTATGTAGGGATCTAATTAAAAATCCCAACAAACCAAACACAAAAAAAGGACCAGCATGAAATATCTTTGAGAAGGAATTGTTAACAGTTTTGCTTTGTGCTCTCAGCTCAATTTAGGAACACATAATCACATCAATCCAGACTTCATTGTAGCTTGACTGTAGAAACAAGACCATCTTATCCACACTCCATCTCACATTTTAAGACTGCTAAGCAATAAATTTCTCACTTCATTCACTTTTAGGTCACCTTATGCTGCCACATCTGTGGCAGATTTGCTTTTGAAAAGTAAAGAATGTGATATTGATGACAAATTTCTATACATCTGCTTGCAAATAGTGTGTAGTTTCTTTATAGCCTATCTTGTTACCCAGAACATCATAGAGAAGATCCTCAGTGCAAAATATGACTGCTACCAGTTGTCTTAAAAACCAAAATTCATCTAAATATTTTTACAATAGAGTGTTCTTTCGAGTCCTGAAGAGTCAGGGTTCCAAGGCAGTGGATCTGCACACACTTCCAGCACACTGACTTTCTGAGGCTGAATGCCTTATCCTTATTCTGCCAATACTGTTATGTCAAGCTAGTTCCAGGAACTTCAGAGAAGCTGCTGTGGGACTATAACCGCCCTCATTACATAAGTCCATAAATGATCAGTACCAGTTTCCAACAGGAAAGAAAAAAAAGTCCTGTGAGCTTGTGTAAGATATCTCCTAAAAATTGACTGTATTTTCTCTTGTATTGAAAACTGATCTTTCAGTCTATCACTACAAATAGAAACTACATTAATTTCCCAAAGCTTTTTATCAGTGCATTCCTTCAAATGTCAGTAAAGCATACAGCACATTTCTGCTAAACACAAGCATTCTATGTCTTCCCACGGTAAGCATAAAATTAATTCCATGGAAACGGAGTGACACCACCTCAAAATCAGAGCACCTTAGCTCAAAACCAGAACTATCAAACACAAAGAAAGGAAGTGAACAAAATTAGCATTGTCAAGCAGTAGGACTGAGGAGTGAGAGGGTCAGCAAATTTAGGAAGATCACATACCAACTGAGTGAGGCACATCAACAGTTACAGGAGTGATGGCACAGTTTCTTAGAATTCTATGACTCAGCAAGGTTATTTGGGTTGGCATAAGATTGGATACTTTTAAAAATTTGTATTTTTTTACTTGTCTTGTGCAACTGCCACATGTGTTACCAGGGCTGTTGCTCTGAAACAAAGACCTTATCCTCTTCATTGGTTTTGTTTGTGCGCATAATTTCTCCTGGTTTTATGTAAATTAAAAAAATCTCTTGAATAGTAGAACAGACACATGCTTGCAATTGATATGCTGCTTGAAACATGCCTCTTGCTAATTTTGCTTTTTGCTATTTCTTGTTGAAATAACTCAGTGGCCAGTATCAGATTTTGTTCTTTGTTATGGATGCTTGTTGTTTTAGCCAATAAAGAGTAAGAGTCTCTTGAGTTCAAAAAGGCATGAGGAGACTTTTCCTGACATTCTCAAGAATATTCTAGACACCCATGACCCCAAGGGAACAGGCAGGTGTGGGGTCTAGATCCATCAGCAAACGCAGAGCCTAGACACAACCTGCTGTTATTTTTACTAGCACTCTCCTCTTGCTGCAGACAGAGGAGGCAAAATGGACAAAGCCTCATGGTTGTTTCACTCAACTCCTGCATTTTAGATAGCAGGTTCCATATCCTAATTTACTTACCTTTGCTGAAGAGAAGTCATGCTCACCAATCTCCCTGAGTTTTCCTTAGCTGCTACCACAAATAATTCATTGAAAAAGGCTTTCTCACTTTTAGAGATACTTGATGGTGATGATCTTGCAGAAAGACAGCAAGTCCAGGAGATAATCTGGGCAGAGTGTCTTTCCAATGTATCTCACTTAGAAAATGCACACTCACAAAGGAGAGGACAGGTGACAGGGGTGGTTTTTGATCTGAATCTGGTCTGGAGCATAAACAGATTCTGCTTTTCAAGTTTTTTCCAAGATATGGGATGCATATATTTTGAGGGGCTATCACAACTATTTTATTCAAAGAATTCATTAAGAATGTGATCCCTTGGAGAAGTGTGGTCAGGCAACCTTTCTCAACCTGTTGTTTCTGGAGTGCCCTTACACCCCATCAGATTTTTTTACAGATTTTGTTTGCAAAGATGCATGCTTGAAATTCCCAGATACAGTTTCCAGGATTAATTACTGGAGGCTGTAAGGAGGCTCAGAGAAGCAAAGAACGTCCTGATTCTTGCATGTAAAATACAACTCTGCAGCAACAAGACTTTACACACTTATGCAGATTAAATGATGTACAAACAGGTGACATTAGCTGCCATTTTTCATCAAGTGTTCCATCTCCTTTGTTGAGAAGAGTGAGCCTGTTTCTGGAGCTCATGAAGTGTTGTTGTACTGAAAGCACGTTATCGTAGACATCTGGGTGAATTATTAACATGCCATCATGTCAGGTGCTCTTTGTCCCCTTTTTCTCTCACTCACTTCTGATAATTAGTTGAAACTCAGCATTCAAGAATACTGTCTTTGTTAAATGCCTGTGGGCTGAGGTAAGGCTATAGGATTAATTTCAACATTTTACAGATGCACACATAGTTTAGCAAGTAGCAGCTTTGAGAGGCAAAAGAAGTAGATTACTCACTTTTTCTCTCCTTTCCACCCCAAATATATGAAATTTAGATGAGCTTTCAGTGTGGCACTTACTAGGCTTGATTTGGTATTCATGTTCATTACAGGCTTTCGCACTATCAATTTTAGGAGAATCACTCCTTGTTCACTTCAGTGCCAAGGGGGCCTGAATTAAAGTTAACATTTCTATGTCGCTCTTTTATAGACTATTCTGTTATTCCCCACTTCAACAAAAAACTGGGTGAGAGGATCACTGACTTTTGGGTGAGATTTTCTCTACTTCCCATGTAGGCTCACTCATCTGACAAATGAACCTCAGGGTATTCAGTAAGTGCCACAGAAATACCAAGGAAGACAGCATACCTGGTATCAGTTCTCTCTCAAAATATGTGAGACAAAAAAAAAATAGAGGAATAAAAGAGCAGGAACCAGTGAATGCAAAATTCTCTGCTGTGGTATAGTTTGTACAGTTGATAATGTCAGGGAAGAGTGGATGTACAAGTCTGCCATGCCAAAATGATAGTATTTGTGAACATGGCAACTTGCTACTAACAGGTACATGTTGTAAAGTGTCATTGAGAATCTGCTCAAGGGTTTACATGAATTGGAATAAGACTCTCAATGCGGTGGGCATAAAATCAAAGTAAGTAAGACAAAATTAGAAGGCAAAACCCCAACATTAGGGAGGTTTTTCAGGTTATAAGCAATCTATATCTTCCAGAAAGTAGTGATTTCTGTTTCTGAAGATGATTGCAATGGCTTTACCTAGAAACTATGTAATTGATAGTCTTATAAATGCTACTGGCAACTACAACTCCAAGTTTAGGTTAATGATGCATTTTCCTCATATTTTAGGAAAGAGCCTTGAGAGTTTTGAAAGGAAAAAGCTTTTATCAACTCCTGTATGTCTTTTCTCTGTTCCTGTACATATATAGAAGTATATTGTACTATGACTGTTTTTATTTTTTCCTTCACGTATCACATTTCCTTCAGTGATATGTTCCCTGAATTTATCTCTGACTTTTTTTTGCTTTTTAATCCAAACTTCAATTCAAATTTAGATTTGGGTATGATTCTCAAGCAAGACATACAACTTAGGACAACATTAGTTATCCTACTTACCTTTTTCTCCAAGCAGAAAAGGGTAAATTTACTTTCACTCACATTTGTTCAGCCCCAAAATTACTTAAATGTTTAGTGTGCTTTGTCAGGAAGAATTTCTGAACAAGAGAACAGAAAAGATATCATAGAAAAGAGAACAAGAGAAAAGATACTTTTTCCCTCTCCTTTCTTAGTACTGATTTTAGGATAAAAGGATATGCTAAAGCCACTAAACACCCAGAAACAGCAGTAATAACAGGAAATACTAGACTGTATTAATGGGGATCAATTTGGTGCAATCTGTTGCATTAATAGGGAAAACCCCCATTCTAGGTTTCTGCTCCAGTTTTTCTCTTGTATGGGCAGCCAGAATTACATCCAATGCCTTTGGTGTTGCACAATAGCCATGATCCTCCCAAGTCCAGTGTAAAACGCAGCTGGCCGGCTTCCTGAGGATCCTTCCTGTGGTGGGATTCTCATGCAGCAGAGTCACCAAAACCTCTGATCTATGCAGAAAGCATATTTGGGACAGGTGCAGGCTATCATCAGCTGTGGGCCACACTGATCTCCAGTTGCTTCAGTGAATCTTTTGCCATTAGAGTGCTCCAGTTGGCATAACCAGCAGGCCCAGAACTGGTGATCCCATGGTCCAAATGAGCATGAAGATCCCTTTTAGCTATCATTTCCCTTAATGTCCCTGTTTATCAGCCTTAATTGTACGTGATGACTTGTATAAGGCCATAATTGATACAGTGAAAGTAACAGCTTCATCTCTAAGGCAGGGGAAACTGATCAGCCCAAGCAGTTTGGCTTCAGTTTGTTCCTGTATGGTAAAAGTCCTGTTAGAGGTCATATGGTGATGTGAAAGTAAAACAAAGGGCAGTGGGATTGGCATGATCAATTCTTTTAGTCCTTTGAGCAATTAAACATAGCCTTATTTACTGTCATGTTTGGGTTAGGGATCAAAAAGGAAAGTTTAAAGTAAATGCAATGAAGCCACTATTACGTAAGTCCCTTTTAGCTAAACACAAACTTCCCCCACCTTTACTCAAAGCAGGTTTGCTCAGCAGTGTGTATAGCATGCAGTTTCTTTGAAGAAGGCCCACCAAGATTAAAAGCCCAACTGCCAGCACAAACTCTGCACCTGACAATGAAATGAGCTCTTGAGTAACTGAAACACACAACTGCAAGTAGCAAAAAAAAATGTAGCAACCAGTAAGAGTACCACAGGGGGATATGAGTGCCATTGCTTCCTGTCCGGTTCAACCTTTAAGCAGCATTTCCATTAGCTGGATAAACTGACTTTATTATAAATGTTGGTGCAGCTTTGGTTTGAGTAATTCTGCTTGAGTAAATCTGCACAATTCTGCTTTGTGCAGATTCTATTTTAGCAGGTTCCCTAAAATTAGTTCAATCATTTTAATACAGTTTCTATTCTATTTCTATTGTACATATGTAGATGAGAAAATTGCTACTGTATACAATGCTTTTGCAGACTGTCTTTAAAAAGTCACAAAAGAGAAAATTGACAGTGGAACTAGAAAATTTAACCAGGCATTCTTTGGCTTCTACAGAAGGGTTGGAAAAAAAAAACCAGTATGATCGAATGCAACCTTCACTAATTTTAAACTTCCAAGGTAAGCCTTCCAATTTCTTTTCAGAAATGTTTTAACTCCTCATTGCATAACAGTCAAATTGATCATGAATAAAGGTTTAGTGTAAAAATGGTGCTGTCTAACACTATTCGCACTTCTTCAATGGATAAGCTGGCCTAGTATTACTGCTCTAACTCTTTCCCTAGGAATTTCCCTCAGCTACTACTAATCCAACTTCCATTAAAGCAAAGTATCCTTCCTCTTCCTCCAACCAAAGATAATTACAGCTTAATTACAACTGTGTACTATGCAAAGTAGTGGGTTAACTGTGGCTGCCATATTTACAATCATAATCACAATGCTGTTAGTCTAGTTATTATGACAGTAAATATGGCAGCCACAGTTGCAGAAGCAACTTTGGGTTTTGTTTTTCGAACAGATTTTAGCCAGAATTTTCAGGGAATAAGAAGGCCAGATCACCCTGCTTTTCATGAGCTTAATCAACCTTACTGTGTCCATTCCTGGAATAGCTGAAGGTAGATGATTTCCATGCAGCCAAGCTTGGAATTTGCCCACATTTTTGATCAAAAGGGAAAGTATAATGTTGAGGAAATGGTTATGTTTTCTTCTAGCTGCCTAGATGTACTTGTAATGCTTTGTCCTGTGTACTTAGCTGCAATCAGGCATAAGGGTTGCATTTTTTAGTTACAACAAAGGCATTTTGGAACTTTTAACTAGACACATAGAAAGCTGTTCTTTGTTATAGTTCACTGAACTAACCCATCTCATTTGTGAATCATTAATGATACTGACTGCTGGGTAAATTTACTTTGGTTATAAATCTATAAATGGCATGGGAAGATGTGGTAGAATGATTTTTCATACTTAGCTTTTAAATGAGAACATTATCATTTCAAGGAAGGTAATGAAAATATATAAATTAACATTTTGGAAGGAGACATAGCAATCTTAAAAAAGCTAACATTTTTCATTCTGTAAGGTTAATTCTACCATTCTGTTTCTTGTAGTTTATTGCCATGAGTGAGTATACACAGTCATGCACAAGTTCTCCCCTTTAAGACTGTCCATTACCCAAGAAACTTTTTGAAACTGCTTCTCAAGGAGTCTTATTTACAGTGGGTAAGAGACACAGTCTAAAAATCAGGTAATTCAAAACACATGTGATGTTACTTGGAGTTATAAAGTGATCCAAGATAGGAAACAGCAAGTCTGAATGTGAAGCATTTGCTTGAGGATCATGGCAAGCCTGTTCCTGAGGATCATGGTTTAGGAAAATTGTCAGTTGTGTTTTCATATAGACAACCTCACTCCTATCTTCAAATAGAAGGTATCATGTAATTAAGTACATGTAATTAGGGGCAGTAAATAAAAATAGATTCATATTCAGAATGGAAGAATTATGTTTATTTTTCCCCCTCTTATTGAAGGAGATTGGTATATATAAAGGAGTATTTTCCATTAGGGCAGACCTGGTATAAATTCACAAATAGAGTGTGGCTTTTGCACAGTTGCATGGGAGAGCTCATAGCTATAAGTACATACAAACAATGAATTAATACCATCTCTCCCACCCCACAAATTTTCATCTTGTGAGAATTTCTGATGTTTCAAAATGGGATTTTGTTCTGAAATAATAAAACCCCAAGCACCAACACTTTTTCGAATAAAAAGTTCAGACAACTTTCATTCAGCAATTATGTTCTTTGGAAGAATATACCTGTGACATAATTACTTTACTATGCTTCACTATTTTGCCATTGGATAATTTGCAGGACATCATGAAACACTGGTCCAGCCCAAGCACAAAGGAAAAAGCACATGGATTTGAGGTATTTTGTGCCATGTTGCTCTTCACTGCATATGGAACTTGTATACTTCTTATTTTAAGAGCTCTCCATTAAAAAAGAAAAATTGAATTTTGAAACACTTGAATTCAGCAACTCTCAGTCTTCATGGTAGGTTATAGAATTCACCAACAATATTTGTTAAACCATGGAGAAACTTTCCTACATTAAATTAAGATGCAGTATAAATAAGATTGCACTGGGCAAAGTTTAATTTTTAGTAAAGCTCTACAAAGATCACATATATAAGTGTCAGTGACTATGGACTTAGTTTTTTATCTGCTCATGGTTGATACAGAACCAGCCATGTTAATAATAATAACAACAACAACAACAACAACAATAATAATAATAATAATAATGCCTTTAACATCAGCTAGGACAATTATTTTCAAAGTTCTGTTTGCAATCCCATAACAGGATTCTTCTGCACTTAAGTATTTTATTAGTTTGTATTTTGTCCTTTTATTTCTAGTCCAATTTGTTGGTGTGGTACCAGGTAATTTCTTATCTCCTAAGCATGCTGGATTCTTAGGATGTGTTTTGGACAATATGCACATAAGCATGCATCAGCTTCTGTCTGTATCTTTTGTTTACATTTTGTCTTATGCACAGTTTAAAAAAAGGCTCTTTTCCTTACATTAAGTGCTCTGAAATACCTTAATTGCTTGAGTATGTTAGAAACAATAACCAGACAAAACAGCAAAATGCTTTATACATTGTCCTGTCAAATCACATGACCAAAGAAACCAATAAGAATTAAAAATTATCACAGCACAAAAATGTAATTAAATTTTGTTCTTTTATTTGTGTCTCCACCCAGGGTGTAAACACACACTGAGGCATTCATTTATCTCTACAAAACTCTAGTCTCACTATAACAATAATTAAATCCAGACTTAAAACTCTGAGCCAAGTGGGTTTTTTTGAGAAATCTCTGAGGTTTTTTTTCCTGTTTCTGTTTCTAATTATATGAATCCATAAAATACGAGTAGTTTTATGGTGAAGGACAATGGTTGGAGCAGTCCTCTTTACAGGCATTTCACAATCACATGTTTTACAGGTAATGTAATGGAGTTGTAGTTTTCCAGTTTTATTTTGTACCATGCACATACACCTTTCAGTTTTACCTTTTACATAAAACAGAATTTTATAAAACAGGACAAAAATAACTTATGATTGTATGAAAAATAACTGTAACAAATCACAAAATTATACATACTAGTAGAGCAAAAGGTGTAACTAATTATTTTGAATTTTTTTTCATGACATGCAACACACATTTATTTAGAGCAAGATATATCAGCCAGATATACAGTATGGCAAATTAAGATCATATGTGTATATGTAAGCATATATAAATATGCAGATTACTCTGTAAGGTTTAGAAAAAAACATAATCCCACTTTCTCTCCTCACCAAAGTGCTTTGTGTAAAAAATATTACACAAGATGCTGCTTTCTGCACAGATGCTGCTTTCTGTACATAACAAAAGGATCTTTTTCTTAAATAAAAATTCACTCAGCTAGTTTTCAGTTGTGGTCTTTTTCTTTTGCTTTGCCTGCTTCTAAGAAACATATATATAAAAAGCCCCAAACCAAGAATAAAATTTCATACAAACAACAAGAAAGTGCCGTTTAAAAAAAACTGCTATAAAATTACACAAGGAAAAAAGGGAATAAACAGTTAAAATGTGTTTTTTATACTCATTCATACCTTTTCAAAGAAAGCTGAAAACAAAATACAGTGTGACAGATGGCCTTAGCACTGCAGTACTTCAGTGTCTGGTATTAGTAAACCACAATGCCTATATGTTTGTGTGTACATATACACAGAAAGGGAGACCCAAATACACACGTACACTCATACACTCCCATTTGTACACATGCACTTTGAAACTGTATTTTAAACTCCAGTGTAGACCCATTTCTAATGCAGATATAAATAGACTATTAAGTCTGAAAACAGTTGGATTGTATAAAAGACTAATTGTAAATAATTTCATTTTAATATTTTTTAATGTCTATAGTCTAAAATAACTTCATCTCTTAGGAAGAATCCCTTTAGAAAGTTAACAATACAACAAGTAGAATAACAACACAAAAATCACCGAGGCACAAGTATTTGCAAATAATTCAGTAATGCAGAGAACTCACAAAAATTGTATTTTCTCAAGCACCATTTTTCATTGTAATATGTGACAAACAGGATTCCTTATCTAAGTATCCAAAATACATGAGAAACAATGGTTCCTTTCTATGCAATTGCCCTCAGTGATTACTTTGACGCCCTCAAGTCCAACTCCAAAGAGAGTAATGAAATAATTTTGAAGAATCCTCTTTTTCTCTGAATGAGAAGTAAACAAAGGCATACCTTTTTACAGACTGGTAGCCCACATTCATGTGCTTGATTGACCTATAATCTAGAGCCTTCTTTTTAGGATTAAGGCTCATGGAAAGCTGTAAATATATATATTATATGTATGTGAAAGAATGAATTAATGACTTGAAAAAATTTCCTTTTTTAAATGTAACTGATAAACCCTAAAATTAAAAATGTCCTTTTTGAATTCTGTACTCCCACATTCCCTTTGGTCAGCACGTTTCAAAATGTATAATCCCCCACTCTACTAAAAAACTTGTACCTTCAGATACTAGAAAAAAGTATTTCAAAAGGCTTAAAAGTCAAGGCAGTGCAGATCTGAAGACAGCAACAGTATTTCAGCTTAGTACACAGCAATGGACAAATTCTGGACAATCATGTGGCTAAAAGAATTTTGAAGGATTTATATATACGAAAGTATGTGGGTACATGTGTGTGTACATGCATATGTCCACACTGAGCCTGATCCTGCCCTTGCTGACCTTGGTGGAACAAAACACAATTCCACACATTTGAAACTGAAGTGTTCAGTGTGACTAATTATTTTTATCAAACCAAGTTATGCTTGTGCAGTGACTCTGCACTTAATTATTTTATTAGTTTGTATTTTGTCCTTTTATTTCTAGTCCAATTTGAAGGTGTGGTACCAGGTAATTTCTCTAAGATAGCACGAAATTAAAGCTTTATTAAAAAATGAAACTTGCTGTCCATGCACATTAATGCAAAAGGACTGTCTTTTTGATTGTACATGGATAGCTGTGAGGGATGCCTGATGTCCTTTAATCCTATGCAAATCATATATGGTAACATCTAGACCTTTTAGTGCAAGCTGGAGTAGAAGGACACATTCACTTGTGATGTGAGGAGCAGAATAAAAGGCAGAAAAACTTAGCATGTAATTAGCTGTATTTTAGTCACATTACTTCTCTTTGTACTCCATTTATGTGCATGGTTTATCCATATATTCTATGTATTGGATGACAATCGCTCCATTAAATATTTAAGCACATATGACTGCATGTAAGAATATACTTCATGAATACAAGCCTCAAAGGATTGCCAGAGTTTATGAACATCTGGACATAAATTCATCTCTTCCACATAATGGGCGATTAAATTATGAATTTGAGCCAAACTGGACTGAACAACTCTAAAAAGTTTCCCGGGGAAAAAAAAAAAGAAATTTTGTATAAACATTTTTTCAAAATTTTATCTTTTTAGAAGAGTGATTTCAGAAGCATAGTTATGGTCCAGCCTGTAAGACTGAACTTTGAATTTTTGTCCTTACTATATGTAGTCATGAGACTATTAAGATGCACACTACACAGTAAGAAGTCAACAGAATGGATGAACTAGAATTAATAACCTAAAATCTCAGTCTTACATAATGTAAGAGTTGTTCTCAAGGTATACAGGATCACAGTGGTGACATTTCCACTGCAAAATACTGGTTTTAACTAATAACCTTGTATGTTTCATGAAGCACAACCTCATTTGCTTGCATCCTGGACTAAATTTGAGGACCTTGAGCCTGACATTGAGCAAAAAAGTCAAAAGTGACAAACTAGTCCAGTTTTATCTCTCTAAGTAACCAGAGGGAACATAATAAACTTAAGGGTAGTTCTTCCTTCTGAAAATGTGTTATGGAAAATATATTAGGTCTTAAACAAAAATTTAATTGAATGAATACAGATTAAAAAAATGTGTGGAATTTAAGGAAGAATCTTTCTGCAAAGTATTTTAAATCTTCCTGCAGAATACTGTAGCACATACAGAAACACAGCTCTACAATCTAATTAAAAAGCAACTGAAAGTTAAAATGCATTTATTCTTATCTGACAGATGTGCTAAATAGAGACAAGATCCATGTAACTTCTCATGTATTTAACCCTTCTTATTCATGCTTAAAGCATTGGGTCAGAATGAATATTGGGAAAATAGTAATGGCCATATTGTATGGCTTAAAACACAGAGAGAAAGAAAGGACATCTAACCTGAGGCCTGTAAGAAATCCAGCACCAACGACCTTTGATCCAAACAGAAGCCACACCAACACCTCCAATAGGTAGTGTCAACATATATGTCTAATTTCTCTCCCTTTTGGATACTGGTGTATGTTAAACTTTGGAAGTATTACATGCAAACAGGTTGTGCAAAAAACTTAGGTATTTTAAATGTTTGTAGTACGCTCTGGTTTTACTTTTCCTGTTTTGAAATAGGAATTTTCTAAAGCTGTGTTCTTCAGTAAGTGCACCCATTCAGCTTGAAAGGATTACAGCCAACAATTTTCTTATTTGGTCTCTGAATTCCCTTTGAGAAATTAAAAAGAAAAAATAATAAAATGTATAGTTGCTGTACCACAGATGAGAAGAAAAAAAAAATTGCTAAGGTTTTGGCAAAGCTTGCTTTCGCCAAACATCCTCCTTCTCAGTTGGCTGCTTGGTTAAATGAAGAATGCTTGGTAGTTGCTTTTTTCCTCTCCATTTTGTATGTATATCTAGTCATATCCCCATACATACATGACAGTTTCATGGAGAAAAAAATTTTGTAGGGAAATACGAGAAGGGCAAGATGAAACAGAATCAAGTTTTTGTAACTAGATATACATTACTTTAGCCTTCAGTGTATACAGAAGAAAGCTGGCTGGAACAACAATCCACTGCATTTACTTGTAGGAAACTGCCGTCCTCTGGCATGCTGCAAGCTGAGTCACCAAAGATACCTATGGACCTTGCTGGAAAGTCATACACTGGAAAAAAAAAAAAAAAAAGCAAACAAAAGACCCCCAGTTAATAACTAGGATAACCGTACCATGAAGGATGTCCTAGCACTTATGCATAGAACTGGAAATGGTTTAAAATCAGATACACAAATAAAATAGCCAACATATGCATGAAAGTAATTGCCTAACTAACTGCTTACCAAGGGAGGAATTTTCAGTTCTGCCAGAATCAAGTCTGATGTATAGCAAATTTCATTGCAACTAACACCTCCCATTTAATGGGTGTTAAAATTATGATAATTTATAAAATAAACTTCATGCTTACTTAACAAATTTCATCATATTGAACACAGGATAAAAGACAATAAAACACTGTAGAATGCATTTGCTGTAAAACAGACCCTGGCACAGAAATTACTACCTTTTACAAGCGACAGTAGTAAGCACCAGAATAACTGTTTGCAGACACACTGCCATGTTTTTGATGACATGTTTACATACTGTGAGAAGCCTTTTTGAAATCACAGGTGCACTGGCTTTTCAATACACCACTGAAGGACCAGGACATAAAAGGGACTTCAAAGCACAATAAATGTTAAGTGAATTTATCCCGTGGAAGGACAGTAAAAATCTTGGGCCTTAGTTGTGCCGTAAGATTAGGCTCTCTGTCTTGTACTGATCCTCTGCACAGAGGTAACTTTCAACCTTCCAGAGCAGCATGCAAGCCCCTTAAGTACTTTTCATCTAGGCACAGACTAGGTTAAGTGCATAGAGGTAAGTGTGCACCCAGGCAGTTTTTGTCATGGAAACATGAATAAATGAAATTCAAGACTGATAAAACCAAACATGCACAAAGCAAAATTAGTGGTTTGAATCATCTCGGGTCCCTGCCACAATACATCAGTGGAGGGGAACGGCTGCACAAATATCACAGAGGGCTCAATGGACTGTACTTCAAAGCAAGTACGTGATATAGCGACTGTCAGACCCCACAGGCTAAAACCTTGAGAAGCCTCCAACAGCATGCAGTGTGCACACAGGCCAGTCGTTGCTGTCACCTAGGATGACTGCTTGCCTCCAAACACCAACCACTCCATGAATGCTGAAAACCATTTGCTCTTTGTGAAGAGTCCAGTCTGTCATGATGACCCAAATACACAGTTCAAGCAAATGTGCCAAAGTTCACAAACTGTACACAATCATCCACAAAGTCACCAGCTGTTATTTACCTTTGATACCAGAATGACCTGAAATGGCTCGATGGAAAATGCCAAGCCCTGCCTGGCCCGCTGATGTGGGAGCTAAGCAGTCTTCAAAAGAAGGAACCATATTGCAAGAAACACTGTCTTGTATGTTCTTCTGAGTGTCAGCATAATGTGGAGGGCAGAAAGTCTGAAGCGGCCCATAAAAACCTGGAACAACAAGAAGACCATCAGTAAAAGACCTGGACAGAGA
This sequence comes from Climacteris rufus, assembly GCA_013398175.1. Lineage (NCBI taxonomy): Eukaryota > Metazoa > Chordata > Aves > Passeriformes > Climacteridae > Climacteris > Climacteris rufus. The sequence goes on from VZRZ01006076.1 coordinate 28,900, forward strand.
TACAAAGGATAATATGTGGAACTGTGGCCATGAGAATGATAAAAACCTCAACTGCCCTGACACCAGGTCTTCCATAATTTTACACAAATAAAGCACTGTTGATTTGAAGCTCCCTAAAACTTCCTCAAACTGTTCCTAATTTCAGACACAATCTGCTACATGGACATTCTGATTCCACCATGACCTCTGAGAGGCACTGACTGGCTAGAAGCTGAATTTTTTTGGTAAATTTCTTTCTGCACTGTGCAATCCTGTGTCTGAAGTGGTACTCTCCAGAGTCACACTGTGCATCTGTCTGAAAAATCTAAGAAAATGCTTAGTTCAAAATAAAGGAAGATTACCCAAGTAAAGTATGAATAAAATCCAAGGGTCCAGCCCTGGTGCAAAGACAGCTGGCTGGTGGTAGGATCATGCATAGACACTCTGAGCAAAAATTATTTATGATGGAAAGAGAGCACAGAAAAGTAATGCAGCTTTCCTAGATACAACTTCTTTTCACAATTCAGTGTCAATTACCCCTCTTCTAAAATAGAGAGCCATAAACAAGAAATAAGCATATGTTCTCTTTCCTCAGCTAATTAGCACTGTTCTAAATGTATTTGTGTGTATCTGCAGTGCGTCAAGCCAGGGTGTAGAGGTCTTAGAAATGGAGTCCAACATGACACAGCAAGGTCTCCTCACTTGGTATCAGAACCTCTTTACTTTATTCACATGGTGCCATGCCCAAGATAATCTACAATACAGCTGAATGGAGGATAACACGAAACCATATGCAATTCAGGCACTAGACCCTGACCTATTTGAGATATCTGTTAGAGAACTAACTGTAGCATCCATTTTCTGTGTTTCCAGTAGCACTGGAAACACTAAAAGAAAGGCAAACAGCTTGGCTAATAAAATTCCAGCAACTGAAAATTTCAGCTGCAACTCTGGACTGTTTAATTTGGTCTCTTTTTAAACTGTTTAAAACGCACACATGCACAAGGTTATGTCAATTGTGTTTCTTTGAATCAGAACACTACAACCGAGATCCATTATGTCAAGGTACAGAATAAATAGGCATATTTCTGTTATGACAGCATTATTTCCTTAGGAAAGTGAAGTATTTTTGAATATGATACAATAGCTGTAAGCTGTAAGAATGATTTCTAAATGCAAGGAGCTCTTGTTCTTTATCACATAAAGAGCCTTGTCTTGAGAGATGCTGAAGATCTAAAAAGCCCAGGTAGACAGCCCAGCTCAATTTCACACATGAAATTGTAGTCCATATAGGTTTTTAATAGAGTTCTTATCCTATTGAACTGTTGTGGACAAAGATTTCATTATAAATATGTAAGGAAGGACTACCACTAATGAAGGACTTATCCTATTGAGCTGTTGTGGACAAAGATTTCATTATAAATATGTAACGAAGGACTACTACAATTATAATTTCCGGAAGGTAGGGAGTTTATGATGGACATCTACTTCCTGCTCGGTCAGCTCTCTGTCTGGCACAAGAAAGAGAGACTATTTTCTCAATAAGATCATTATAATTGCCATTAAGAAATGCGTGAATAGCCTTTACTGCTATGACATGCAAAAATCGCAGCTGTCTTTGGTCTGAAATACTTCAAGATAGTGTTTCTCTGCAGTATATTTCTACACATCCACTGGGTGAACTATACTAACACAAATCATGTGGTACCTTCTGGCTGTGAAGAAGGAGTACAAGAGTGATATAAGTCACATACTGTACTAACAGACTGATTTGCAGATGTGAAAAAATCTAGAAAAGTTTCTGTTTATTAAAATCTTATTATTTGTAATTTAAAGACAGCTGTTACTAGTAGAGCTGTCTATATAGAGGCACTAATATAACTAACTCATATCAGGTAATAATTTTCTTAAAGAAATGGCAAACTTTTTTTTAATGATTAATTTTCATTATTTTTAATTTTTTCTTCCTTTACTTAGCCGGCCCTGGTCATCAGCTTAACTTACAAACACACGTGACTAGGGTTACAGGCACAATTTTAAAGGACAGTCAGATTTCTAGTGCAAAAATGTTCACAGCATCAGAAGCATCCAAAAGCAAGTCAGCAATGTCAATGCCCAAAGAAGTTTTACCTCGCTCTATACTACAAGCGCAGTAAATTTGCTGACTATGAAGAAGGAGTTTCTGTTGCTGTTCTTTTCTTTCATACCTTGCACATTTTTCTGGCTTGTCTCAGAGCAAGCAATACCTTACTCTTGCAGCTGCCTACGTAGTGTAGATGCCTGTGTCTTCAGGCTCCTTTCCTGAGAATAGCTTTTCATGGCTGAAATGAATCACCAGAACAATAGAGGTGTTGGGCCAATTGTTGCAGATTTCCAGCACCTGTACTGTCTTCTGTCTGCAAACATGTAGTACATTGGTATACAACTGCATCAAGCTGGGAAGTTGTCATTCCAGTCTCCAAGTCAGGATAGTTTCAGGTTTACGGAATGGTAATCCAATAAAGGATACTACTATCTGATGAAAGGAAAAGCACAGGTTCACTTCTACAGCTCAGTGAGGCATCTAACATCACTTCCAAACATCCCATGCAGCAAAGGATATTGTGAATTTCACAAGAGGAAGAAAAGGGAATATTTAGTCTATTATATAATATTAACTGAGGCAATAGAAAGCCCTCTCTGACATTACGGTGTACTCTGAAAATCACTCAGAACAATGAAAAAACTTGAACTGTAGACAATGGTCTTCCAAGAAAAAGCAGTTTCACAATACAAGTAGACACAAGAAGCCTGTCAGTCTTGGATCTCATACATAATTTCTTTCTAAAGGATAGACTCTGAGATCCCTGTGATCTTTTAAGATGCTCAGGCTTTCAGAAACTGCATCTGTTTGGAACGCATTTTCTTCAAAAAGCTTTTGGGTAATGAAACTTTTTTTTCCTTGATACAACCAATTTGAATGGGACTGACAAGTTTAAGACTACATACTGAGGCAAAAATGTCACCATTGTTTGGTAGCAAACTGAGCTGAAGTGGCAATAGTTAGAGCATTTTAAATCTTGAAAAGGCAGGTTGTGAACTGCAGGAGACAGAAATTAACAGAACTGCCCACAGCCACTTCTTGTATATCAAATAGTATGATCTGGAGATAACTCCATGGTCTTTTTCTGCATTGAAATGATGTGACTGAGGAAGACAGCAATATTTATATTGCTACTGGGTAAATATGACCAAGAACCCTCGAAACATCTGCTTTTGGGAGAGAGAATTTAGATAAGCCTTTAAGGCACATAGGACAATGCTTTTGGTGTAGCATAAAGGATGAGACAACTGTGCCTAAGCTAAAGGGAATACATTCTGACAAAGTACCTCATACAGTGAGAATAGGTTATTTGATCTTTGAAAAAACATTTAACGCCCACATTGTGGGTATTGAATTGCACTGTATTGTATCTTTTAATACTAAAAAAACCAAAATAATTAAAGTTCAGTCTACATTGTATTGATATCTGTTCAGAAATCTTTAGAATGTGAAGTTTGAGTTATTATCTATGTGCATATATTTCCTGTCAACATGTCTATTTTTAAAATAGGGCTTCCTAGGACAGTGAGGCAGACACAGTAATGCTAACTTGGGACTAAGTATGGTATGGGTTTAAGGTCCAAGCCTTTGAAGTTAGCCATTTTTTGATCTCGGAAGATAGTATTAAGCTGTATCTTAAATCTGGACATGTGATAGGGCTTCAATAGAAATGTGACATTCAGTCAGATGAGGGTCTCTGCTGGACCTTCTTCTTGTAAAGAAGGATGACCCACATATTTTGTTCTTTTAAATCCTCTTTAGACTGTAGGAGAGGGAGATGGGAACACAGCAGCATTGTTTCAGCCTGCACTAAAGAGAAGATGCCCGAGGAGATGTGAAGGTTGCTGCACAAGCCAGTGCAAGTGCTGTGTGGAGCAACTAAACCAAGGTGATTTGTGAACCTCTGGGAGGCAGGATTCTTTGGAAAGTCTTCTACTTTGGAGAAACTGATTGTGATCCTGGCTTCTAGAATGCCTGAAACTCCCATGACCACAAGAGGACAAAGGTGCTAAAGCCATCTGGATAACTGACAGACAGTTTTTGTTCCAGGCAGGAAGACAGACCTTAATGTCTTTATGCCTTTCCACAAGGTGAGTTCTTGCCAAATGTTCAGCAAAAAAGGGAATCAAATAAAATGTTTTGTGCAGTGGAACCAGAAGGGCTAACCTGATCCCTTCATGCCCTATACTAGGAATTTCCTGGACCTGTTCTGGCACAACTTTGCATATGTCATATGACAATAAATTGCATATTAATATATTTCATCCTGTACTCTGTTTGCTTCAATTAGAGAATTATTAGTGAAGCTTCAATTAGAGAATAGAGAAAGCCAACAATAACTGTTTACATTCATTGGTAAATTTCATGTTCTTCTAGTAATAATCAGGGATTATTACTGTCTGGAAGAAAAGAACCTGTCTCAGATCCTGCTCTGATGTGGCCTATTACGATACAAAGAATGTAACAGGATTGGCACTTTCCTTTCTCTCCTTCACAATATGAACTCAGGAAGATGCCGCAGTATCCTGTTTCATCTCTTTGCCTAAAGAGACTTCTCTCATCAGTGGAAGAAAACAAAAGAATCCTTGCTTTTCCCAAGATGTTTCCTATGATATCTACAATCATAATTCTCAGGAAGCCTGATCAATAAGCAGAATCCCAAGGCCTTTAAAAGTGCTATGTACCTTGTGTCTATAAATATGGCAAACCATATATTTAAATGGTTGAGAGGAAACAGCAATACTGCTGACAACACACACCTGAAATGTTAAGGTAATTAGCATTCAGTCTCTGTACCAGCTAGGAAAAACAAACAAACAAATAAACAAACCAACCCACGAGCTGTTAATTTTCTTCTTGGCTACAGAAGAAATACATGGGAGTGAACAGAGAGAGGTCTTGTATAAGCTGATTACACAGCACAAGTGAGAACACAGCTGCAAGAGTCTTGCATGCCTACAGAAGAAGAGTTCTTCATCTCTCCACAAGTGCAAGGGAGGAAAATATCCTACCTCTTGAAAACCTGGCTAACACTTACGTGCAAAGTCGGAAGGGATTAGAAGTGTAAGATTAGAAAATTAAAATCCATCATAGAATTTTTTGCCATTCCATTTCAAGAACAGCACTGAAAATCAGTCTGAAGAGAAACCTGTAAGTCCATACTGAAATGAACAACAACTAGCTAAGGTAAGAATTTTAAGGAAGTCTGAAGGCAGGGTTCTGAAGGCTACTTCCCAGGGTTTTACAAAAGGAAAGGCACCTTAAAAATATCAGTGCCAATTCCTGAAGCACTTAATTTGAAGACAAGCAACAGTGACAGACAACGAACATCAGTGATGAAGATTCTTTCTTCTTACCCTGGATGTGAAGGGTATTTGGTTGAAAAGAAGGGCTTTCAGCTGGTTGGTATGTCTTTAGAGGCATTCCTGCAGGCTGTTGAAGCTGAGGAGGTTGTGGAGTCTGTCTCTGCATCATGGGATGTTGAATGGACATTCTTTGGGGACTGATGTGATGAGGAGAAGGAGCTGGAGCAACAAACCTACAAGTTCAAAACCACAAAACTGTAAAATCTTCAATACGTAAGAGCTCAAATTGGTTTTTATTTTATTAGATCACTTTATTTATTTGCATAAATACAGACTTCCAGAATAACACTGTGCAGCCCAAATAGAGATTATATATTTTTAAATGTTGGCATATAATTAGATTTGACATCTGGAAAATTAGCAGGCTGAATTGCCCCTTACCATGGGAAACTACTTTTAACCCACGCCTGTGGGTGTCTCTAAATCTTAATAGCAGGAAATGCCTCATGGGTGACCTGATTTCAGGGGCACTGCCAGCTGTTCATTGTAAGGCTTTGTACCAACTTTATTGATCAATAAATAGCTGTTCTTCTTCACTGACAGTGAGGGGTTAGTTCAGGTCACTGAAAAGTTAGGTACTAGATTCAGGTCCAGGTTTCAGGTTCTAGAAATCTTTGTATGCTATGCAGAGCTATTTGAAAATAAACAATCTGAAGTCAATATAATGCAGATAAGGGCAGGTGTTAAATTGCTTCCAGAATCTGACCACATCAAAATGTTGATCTGGACTCAAAATATAAACTTATAAGCCTGGCAGAGGAGGAGAATGCTTGAGAACAAACGAACAAACCTGGTGGTGCAGCTGCAACAGATGTTCATCACTTCAGTGATATGTTTCGTACAGCTCTGTCACTGCTGGCACTACAAGGATACACACTACTTTTGATGATTTTACACAGGAGTTTGATGGAATTTAATTTTTTACTGATTTTTTTCTACATTTCCTTAACACTGCACACCTCAAAGTACATTACAGATAGATCCTGCAATCATTTTTGTGGACAGAAAGCAAGGGTTGTAAGAGCTCCTGTCTGTGCCCCCACACCACCCATTAGACTGATGGGATCTGGCTAGTTAATGAAAGCTCAGGAATGGCTCTGGGCCACTTTCTCATCCATGAGAGGAGAGCTGGAAACATTCTCAAACACCAAAAAAGAGTCATGATATTTCTGCAGGAGGGTGAGTGGAAACAGACATGGTATTCCTATTGCAGATCAGCCTGTCTCTCCACTACTAAAACAAGGTGCAAGTCTGCTGAGAAAGAGTACCCTTCTCTGTGTGCTCTGTGGCTGCTGCCAGGAGAGATTAGTGCTTGCAGTTAACAGAGTATACCAGTATTCTAAAGTGTGGATCTGGTCCCTGTTGTCCTGACACTGGACCTTAATATATTAGTTGACATTTTTTTTAACCTAACAAAAAAGCATGTTTTTCTTGAAGAAGTGTAAGGAAGTTTTTATCACACCCTGAATACAACAGAAGGTGCAACTCCAGTAGTAGCACTACAGAACAGCTCTGGGCGTAGCCATCATACAGGTTATAACTGTATTTAAATCCAAGTCACCTGACATCTATTATGCTGCAGCTAAGAATCTGTATCTGCCATACATTCTCTGTGTGATTCTGACTTCATTTGAAAGCTATTTACTACATTTCTGGTGATGCACAACCTACATTTAGAGTGTAACAAATGTCAAGATGAACTCTGGATGATTTACTGCCTATTCAGTCTTCTTTGAGAAGCACATTTTAAAGCATACCAGGTAGGGTTTGAATAGTCCTGGTGCTGATGTGATATTAACTTCTTAAACACATATTACTTCAGAAATACTATATACATGGAGGAAATAAAGATGTCAGTACTGAGCTATTGAGTCTTTAATGTGTCAAATATTTCATTGTTCCAGATAAATAATTTCACAGCAACCAAGTAATTTTTAAAAATATATTGAAAGAAAGGACACTGCACCTGCACATAAAAGACATAATTTACCTACCATTAATCCATGCTACTCTATGGCACAAAATGCTACTAACATTAAATATTTGAGACAGGAATAGTGTAAATATGTTGGATGTAGTTATGTCTTCATTTTTTGTTTTTTCCTCCACTTTGCCCTGAAAAGTAAAGCCTATGCCATCATTTAGACAAAATTAATCCTTATGATTGCTATGGATAAGTTTCTAAAGTGGAAATGGAACATCAAAGCTCAATACTTGGTATTTTTTTTTTTTTCCTTCAGAGGCCATAGTTTTCTTTGAACAACTTGTAAACATAATTTATGGTGTTGCTGCTCTGTTAACTGTCTGAGTCCTCTTTACCGGGCTGCAACAGCTTGGGAACAAACACGGATGTTACGCGGTTCACACAGAAAGGTGATCAGGCTTTCATCTGGCTGAGATGAAAGTTTGGCTGGACAGAAGACTGAACTGCAAGCTCCCTGTAATGGGTTGCTGTCCTGTACAGTGCTGTGCTTTCTGACAATGTTAAATGAGAAACAATTTATGCTTTTTTCCTTCTTAAATGCCTTTCTATTTCGAGGCAAATCCACAAAATCTAGGGTGATGTCTCCATTCACTGCTCTGTCCTTCTGTGAACTCATATTTTGGTTGGCTCCACACTTTATGCTGTGTGCTAGTGATTTTGCAGATCCTCAGTCCACTGTCAGTGAGAGAAATATCCTGTTGTAATACAGCTTTCTGAAACCCAGCATGTTGCACTATAAGTTAGTCTGGCTAGCTGTCAGTGCTAATCAAATAAACATGCTTTAAAGACACATTTAAGAAAAGCATATCTTTTGCCAGACACAATTTGGAAAAAATCAAATGTTTTCCCTGAAATTACAAATTTATTAATTTGACCAAAATAAAAACAGCCTGATTTTTTTACTTATCTATGATACCTTTCTCTCCAATGATTTCTCTGCTACAAGTGTTGTTGCTTATGTTTTTTAAAGGAATGGAATCTTCTTGCGTAACAGAAATATTTTGGGCAACAAAACCAAAATCTAGCCCAAAGAAGGGATGGCAGGAAGAAAAACAGCCCCTCTGACCAGCACCTCATCTTCTCTTTGTTGAGAAGATTAAAAGAGAATGTAAGTGGAACTTAAAGTGGAATTTAAGGAAGGAAGCTGTGAGCAGCCACCTCAATATACAGATTCCCTGGAAGCAGACTATGTAACTTTTTATAAAACCTCTCTCAGCATTTTCTGTGATTATATTGTATTAGAGAACTAAGTTTCTTGAAAATGTAGCGTAAAGGAAAAAAGTGCCTTTGGGAAAAAAAAAGCATGAGAAAATTTCCAAGCTTTTCTAGGTTTGCTCTGAAAGGAGGTCATAGTCAGGTCGGATTCAGTTGCTACTCCGAAGTAACAAGCAACAGGATAAGAGGAAACATCTGCAAATTGTACCAGAGAAGGGTTAGATTGGATAATAGGAAAAAATTCCTCACAGAAGGATGGGCAGGCATTGGACCAGGCTACCCAGGGAAGTGGTGGAGTCACTATCTCTGAAGGTATTTGAGAGATGTGGGTACATGGTTTAGTGGTGGCCTTGGCACTGTTAGGTCAGCAGGTGGGCTTGATGATCTTGAGGGTCTTTTCCAGCCTAAATGATTCTATGATTCTGTGACTCTGTGGCTCAGGTTCAGGGTTAGCCTCACTGACACTTCCACTCTAGCTTTTGTCATTTATATGTGTCATTTGCTCATGAAAAAAACCACAATGTGATTAGCAGGCAATCCTCTGAAGTGTCCTGTGCCTGGATAGAACTGAATGTACATATTTCCAAATCACACTATTAAGGTCTTCAACTAAAGACCTTCTTTGAGGCAGCCCTTTCTATGCTACCTGCAAAGAGCTTTGTAACATGTGAAGGTTGGATGTCTCAGCTTCTTGATTAGAACTACTCAGAGGCTTTTGCTTCTGGAAGTCTGGCTTATTATTTTACAGTGAAATCATAGAGGAAATATAACCACACACACAAATAAGCAAAAAGCAGCACTGCTGCAGAACATACTATAGCATAATGGTAGTGCTAAACTGAACAGTTTGGCCCTAAGTTCTTCTTGTCAGCCTTACACAGTCTCTAGAAATTCCTGTGAAGCCAGGATGCATCATGCTTTAGGGACATAGTGCTAGTTCTGGTTCACAGGAGGGTAAAAGAATTCACCTGGAACACCAAGCCCATGAAGAATTTTATTCTGGTCTTGCACTGATTAACAAGCTAGTCCTTGCTCAAAAGGCAGATATATATTTTGGATAATTCATTAAACAAAAAGAAAGAAGAATTTAAAAATATTAATTTCGAGCATTTAGCACCATCAGTTTGGGGGTGCTGAGCTGCCTATGTTAACTATGCTATAAAACCCCATAATTTTTTATCTGAGTTTTAATTAGATTGTTCTTTCAGCTTTCTTGTGTGCTCATGCCTTCTTGTTTCACAAAAGTGAGTGAAAAGGAAGTGAAGTACGTATTCTCTTTTATAGACATGCTTTTAGGCACACATTTGTACATTCATTGAATAGTTGCAATATTTTGTGTTAGTGAAGCACTCAGAGTTGTGACAAACAAAATGTAAATCTGTACTTTTACTATTTATGTTCTCTCCTTTGTAGTTTCTTGGAGCCAAACTCTAACCAACTTGCACTATGTATACAGAGAGTTTTGTACACATAAGGAATGCAGTGTAAGATGTGTTCCATGTTTGGCTCAGTTTCTCACATTAATAAGGCTTAAACAAGTCCACACTCTCCCTCACACCACCTAGGAGAGAAAGAAACAGAAGAAACCCTCCAGTAATTTCTCTATCCCATGTAACTGGAGATGTAGAGAAAGTGCTTATTTCCTTCTGCTTCTGTCTTCGCAAACCTGAGTCTGCTGTCCAAAAAGTGGCACAGGTTTGGCCTCCAGGGTCATCAAAGCAGGCAGGCCAGTCTGGATTAGCTTCAGTCTGATAAATACAGCCTTCTGCTGGAGCAAGGGCTGGTCAACCTGCCCTAGCTCTGAAATGACCACAGCCATGCACAGGAAGGAACAACACAACATAGAGAACCATACAATCATAGAATAGGTTGGGTCAGAAGGGACCTTCAAAGGTCATCTAGTCCAACCCCCACTAGCATGGGGGAGAACAAATCCTCTACTTGCGTCCCTAAATCCTGCAGTCCTCTCAACAATGAGATTGGGATAAACAGAGTGATTCATACCTTCCAAAGACACTATCTCTGCCACTTTCCTGAAGGTTTGTTCAGTTCACATTTTCACAGCAATCATCACATCCACGAAGTAAGTGACAGCCTACTTGCAAGGACCCTAGGTGAGTGTACTCTATTAGATTCAAGATGCAGATTCTGCATTAGTTCTTTTACAGATTTCTCTTAACTTGTACCCTATGTTTTGTAATCAAACCAACACTGCTGTAATACTATTTTTCTTTTCTGAATTTAAATTGCCATTTGTCACACTACCTAAATGAAGACACTGGCATGTTTTTTTTAATCTGAAGTAGCTTCCTTGGGAATTAGCACTTGGAGCCTTTTCAGAGAGAGTGTATACACTTAGCACATGAGAAAGGAGTATACCATGTTAACTTTTTGTTATTCTATAGAGTACTGTATTATCTTGATGTCTGAAATACATTCAATGAATTGAATGAACGAAGTCTCGCTCTAAGCATGTCTGCTATGGTTCTATAGCAGTAGAATCTCAGAAAAGGGCTAATGCAAAGATCATTGTCTTTTATCACAACATTTATACCTGCAACAGCTATTAATCTGCCTCTGCCTGTCACCTCATTCTCTGACAATTGTTGGGTATGGATGTTAGACAGGTCATGCATTGAAGAGCAAATTATACTGGGACAGAAAAGCCTCTTTGTCAGGCATGAGAGCATGGACAGTCCCAGAGGGTGTTCAGAGGGCCAGACTCGGGCCAAGGGAAAAAGACCAGGACCATGGGGGCAGGACTGGGGAGGAAGGACTGAACCAGTAGGTGAGCTCCAGTTATGATGAGGCAGTAAATTCCATCTCAGACTGATGTTCAGAAAGCTCAACAACTTCCAATGGCTCCAGAACTGGCTGAAATCACATGTGAACTCTGAAATAAAAACATACTTTCACCTGTTGTTAACATCCTGAGATGTCATGTTCTTCTATGCTCCTGATACAAAGCAGAGTGAATATTGCTTTCATCCAAAAAAATTATGCTCATTAGCAGTAATTGAAATCTAGTGAATGTTGTTTCCAGGTTTATAATTGAAGACTTTGTACTCTTCAAATTGCTGTCATATCTGTCACTCAAGGAAATGAAAAACTTTGAAATACACTAGTGAAATACAGCAATTTATCACTTAGAGCACTGAAAAAGAAATTTACAAAATAATGTTTCAATATCCGTAAGCATATAGTAAGAGTTCAGTATTTTGTGTGATGAGATCTTCCTGACTTTTCCACTAAAACCTATTTGCTTAGTATTCTTCAGTCGTGTGATTTGGTAGACTTGTGGTTCAATGAACTATAGATTTCCACATCTGTAATACCATACACTACCTAAAAAATTGGAAAGATGGCTGAAAATAATTTAGGGTATGTTTAAAGATGAAAATCAAAACACATACAAGCAATTGGTTTTTATGTCACTGAAATACCTAAAATCATAGAAACAGCAATACCTAACCAGCATATAATAAAACATACATAACTATCATAAAATAAATCCTGACTATAAGTCAAGGTCTCAAAACAGTGAAATAAAGTTTTGCTTATTATATACTGGTCTTAATAAAATGGCAATTAAAACAAAACAAAACAAGTTTCTGCAGAAATACTTAGTAGTGAGATAATATTGACAGAATATGACTCTTCTCCCACAAGCAAACAGAATCATGAATCTCAGGGGCCCCATTCTGTAAGGTATGCCTGTGGTCCTCTGAAGGTCTGTGTCTCAGCCTGCATCACTTTCCTTGCACGGGCCATTCCTGGGGATCAACAGGGATTGGAGAAAGTCTCTGAAATGGAGATGGATGGAAAGCGTCCCTACTTAGGCTGGAATAACATTGTCCCTTTCATTTCTCCTTCTGATAAACCCATACCCAGAGCAATTGTTAGGCCAGGGCTGCCACCAGTGACTTTCTGTATACCAATAACTCTATTTCCAGCCATCCTGGCAGCTCTGAAGTCAGTTCTGCCTTAGGCTCAAGATGGCACAGACAGGGTCTTACCTCTCTGAATCTGCAGCTGTGAGAAGAGACATCTGGGGAAGATGCAGAGGACTACCCTGTACATTATGTCCTGGGGAGGGGTGGCTGCTGGGGTGGGACAGGGACACTGTCCCAGCTGCTGTTCCATTTTGACTTATTTGTGTGCTGGAGATCACAGCTGCTGAAAGTAAAAGAAGAGAAATAACCCTCATCAGGCAGGAAACACCACTGATAACTGACCAAAAAACAACAATATTGATAACTGACCAAACACTAACATGTAACATCTCCTGCCAAGCTGTAGTGCCAACTCTTGGCACCTAAGAAAACAAAGCATTTTCTTAAGAGTTGCTTTCCTTCCAAACAGAAGAAGAAAACCCACATGAAAATAACTAAGTATTATTTGCTGCTTCCAAATGACACTTCCATAAAACCAGGCATGAATGATTACAGCTGTGCTCCTTGTCTTGGAATAAGGCTGCAAACCTTCTATACTTTTCTGTTGTAGAAGAGGTGTCAAATGCTTACTAAGATGTGTATTTTAGTAAACAGAAGGAACAGTTGCACAAAATGTGAAATATTTTCTACACTTTCCCCTCAGCTGTAAAAAGCACAAATTTCCTGAAGAGTAGTATTGATATTATTGCCCCAGACCCCTCAGTAATGCATAGAAAAATTTTAAACCATCTTTAATAATTTTCCGTGAGTTTGCTCTTATATACTTTCCAGTAAGAAAAGGTTCTAGATGACTAAACAAAGTGCAACACTGGACTTAAATGGAATGTCCTAATTAGTTGATCTGAAATCTTGTAACCTTGTTTTCTTGTAACTCTTTAAAGAAAAAAAAAAGCTGTTTAAATCAGACAAATTTGTATCTCTGAAAATCCAGTTACCCAACTATTTTTACTGACATCTGTGTTGGGTAGCTTATGCTGATATTGAACGGCAGCCAAATATATTATCTTAAATATTTTATGAACCCAGAGAATGAATTAGATAAGCTGTCTATAAAAATGATCTTATTGTTTCTCTGTCGTATCTTCCAGTCTCTTTAATAAAAAAGTATTCTTGAGGCCTAGTTTACAGAATAAAATACTACCTATAAAAATTACATTATGTTAGTGAATGTGTCTGAATTAATGATTTGAGTTTCTTGATAAAATCCTATAATTGAAACTAGTTCCCTAGGGGCCATTATCACTGGTGAAATATCTTTCTAGGCTAAAATACCTGCATGGATGTTGCAATCCTAGCAGATGAAAGACAGCTTTAGGGGTAACCCCACTAAGATCAGTCTTCAGAAATATATTTCACAGGTCACAATTCTGAATTTTGCTACACGAGATCTAAAGGATCTCATCTCCCAACTCCTCAGCCTATTTCTGGAAAGACTCTGTTAATCCTTACAAGCCCACCTTTGTGACACACTGGATATTCACCAAACTAAGGTAGAGTTAAAGAAAGGCTCAGGAGTCTAATTATGCCGTAGGCTCATTATTGAGCAGTCCTGGACACCTTTCAGCTGGTGGAAATGACAGACAGTGCAAGACAGGAACCCACTTTGTGAGTAAAAACATCCAATATAGATGCTGCAGAGGTAATGTCATGTTTTGGGGAAGTTGTCCTGAGCCACAGTGGTGGGCAAAGCTGGAGGAGTGGAGGCTGACCTTGGCACCAAGCTCTACTGTTTGCTAATCTGCAGATGGACCAGAGCCTCCCAATCAGAGCCCAAGTGACAGCAGACATCTGACAGTAGAACACATCCCAAACCTCAACAGAGTTACAGAGGAGGCAGATCCCACAGCGAGCTGAGACATCACTGAAGACAGCAGAGTAACATACAAAGTGCTGAGGTTACTTCCCTTCTAAGAGAGGGGAGGGTTTTTTTTTTTCCATTTTGCTCATGCACCCCAAAAGTCACTTTCTCCATGTCTGTCTCTCTGGGTAGCATCAAGACAAGTGCAGAGGGAAAAATCAAAGGAATGAACTTTTGAAATTCTCATTTTATCTTGCATGCATGACAGAAGAAAATACTGAAAAACAACCAAACACACATTTTGACAGAAAAAGCAGAGGGAATATTTACAAATCAAGACACTGCAAAAGAAAACACTAATTATCTAAATAAAAATAGTCTACTTAAATTATTCCTTGCAAGAATAGGGTAACTTGCATTTTACTGTGACAAAACCTAATAAAACTGTGTAAAAATATAAAATAGGTTAGTTTACCAGTACTGTGATCTTTGCATTTAAAATGAATCTCTTCAGGATCACGAGTAAAAAGGTTGTTCTATGAGTGGGTCTTCAGCACAAGGTAGCAAGATTTGTTCTTCCTGACACAGCTGTTCTCTGCCACAACCAGGATTAGCATTCCAGGCAAGTACTTTCTAAGCTGTGCTTGCACATTTTCTAGCTGGTTCAGGCTGTGGTAGCACAGGTTCCCACAGCACTGCCCAAGACCTGGTGACTCTGTGTCTGGGAAAAGATTATTTGTAGCCAAGCATGGGCAACCACTTCCACCCCTCTGGCCAGATTTCCTGTACTTTTTTTTCTGTTTCTGAAGAAGAGATAGCACACAGTGTAAAGTAAGAGCTAACAATGGCAGGGACTACAGGACCAGATAGGATATTTAAGGATAAAAATGCATATGTATTAGCTGTAAAAACATATGTTAAGTGCTCACAGCATGACAGAAGAGTGTATCTGGCTCTCACAATGCTTTGTAATGAAGCCTCCAAGAGCAGCACTACAAATAACAGTGTGGGAGACCAAAGAACACCTACAGGCAGTGCAACACACCTTTTGTCAGTGCAACTTCTTTCAAGGTACCGTGCTAATAAAAACACCTCCGTGAGCACCCAATGAAGTGAAATCACAACACCGGCAGCTTCTGCCTGGAGAAAATGCAACTATTAAATCTTCCTAGTGTAGACACAGCACTGGTCCAAGCTACTACCTGAATCTTGTAAATACCACCTGAAGGAAAGCATTGTCAGGCATTAAAAATGTACAGATACATGTCAGTCAAAAATATTGTCATTGTCAGGTTATTTCATTAATAAAGATTGATAGAAAACATTGGACACTATTTTAGAAACTGTTAGATAACATGACCACTTTTTCTTGGGAGCTCTGTGTGTGGCAAGCCTTTCTAGTGGGTTGGCTGTTACATGTGAGATACTTGCTCAAAGTGTTGGCAGTAAATATCTTTACAAGGCAATGTCTTTTCAGTGCCTGATCCCATTAAATACCTCATTCAAACAGTATGAAACTGAACAAATATTCATGGAAACCAGCATGCTCACTGACTCCAATATAGCACCACCAGGTAGGTCCACACACAAAGATGTAGAATTAAATATCAGTTTTAAGTGGGTTTTAAACAAAAAGAGAAGAGGTTTAGATTAGATGTTGGGAAGAAATTCTTTAGTGTGAGGGTAGTGAGGCATTAGAACAGGTTGCTCAGATTCCTGGAAGTGTTCCAGGCCAGGCTGGACAGGGCTGGGTATGGTCTAGTAGAAGGTATTGCTGCCCGTGGTGGGGAACCAGATGATGAAGATCACTTCCAATACAAACCATTCTATGATTCTATCATTTTAACCTTACTTAACAAAATGGTTTTCTAGAAGAAGGATCTTTATCAATACAAGATAAACAAACTCATTTAAAGCAGTTTTAAACAGATTCAGGTATTACGAAAAGAAAACAAACCAAACCACCTCAAACTAACAAAACCCAAACAAAGAATTTTGAATGCTGTTCCTCTGTATCCCTTAACAAGTCTAAGCTACAACATAATTTACAAAATGGATATAGCGTATTAGTCCTGACTGTCAACCTCAGATTGGGTGAGAAGCACAAAGTTTCAGCCAAAGTGACAGAGGAGATATGTTTTCTTTTCTGGAGTCTCATCACATATCAAATTATCAATACATATGAATTTTGCATGAGAATATGTCTGTGAATGATTCTCTGTGAGAAGCTAAATTGACATGTATCCTCATAATGCATAGGAACAAATTAGGTGGTTGCAAGCGAAAAAGATGATTCTGAATAAGGTTTCTTTAAGTAAAGAGAGAGACAAAAAAGTAGCATTTAAAATGTTATAGAATCTAAGGCATAAAAGAAGTTATTTTTCAATGGAGTCAGAAACCTGTAATTTCACGGAACATATTTAAATGTAGAAGAATCACCCTCTCCTTTGCAAATTACCAACAATGCTATAATTGGACAGCATCTGGGACTTATTACTGTCAAATCATCACTCTGACAATCTATTTCTGTCCCCAAAATACCTCTCCTCTTATTATTGACAGTATGAATTTGGAGTCGGGCTGAGAGTTCTTACCATGTAGAGTAAGACAGTGTGAAAGTTTAATTTTGTAGCTCAGTTAGTTACATAATACATTTGCAAAGCTGTTTTTTTTTTAACTACTAAATATAGCTTTTTATTTCTATAAGGATTATTTATGAGGTCCTTGAGAACAACTGCAGAAAATATTAAATGCTTTCTGCACTTGGGAGCATCACTTGCATTTATTCTTCTCTCACTTCCCTTAGGAAGTCCACACTTCCCTAGAGAATTCTGTAGCCAGGAAAATGCAGACATGTGCTGTGTTGAGTTGTAAGGGTCAAGCCCAGCAAATGTAAAACCTGTTGTCTGTTTTGCCTTTATCCTGACCAGCTCATCTGTAACTCTGGAGTCTCTGGTGAGTGCATGAAACACAAGACGCCGTCATGTATTAAAAAGTACAGTAGAAGTCAAAACAGTGTTTTGAAGATAACAAGCCTGTCTCCAAAGTTGGTCTATCACATGGACCATCTACACTGATGGTCTCCCTATGTCTCTTCAAGCATTTTACAGGCAGATCAGAGATACTGGAAAACATTAAAGTACTGAAGCAATAAAGCAGGGTCTGGATTGGTATTTTAAGTTGTTCCTGCAACAGCATCTTTAGATCACATCCTTGTCTTTCATTTTCTTCCCTTTTAGTGGATTGCAGTTTCTGAAGTTCAGCCCCGTCATGATGAAAGGAACTACAAATGGTGCGAGTGGCTGTGCTGCCTACAATGTTAGTAAATGTGCTTAAAAATTTGGATCCAAACATTGCATCAATTTTTGGAGAAACATTAAGTTGTTTCAAAAACAGAAATAATAAACTAATAATATAACTGGTAAATAAAAGGACAAGTCTGAGGGGGAGCAAACTATTCTCCTTAAACTAAGACAATATGAACACTTTTTTGCCTCCTTTATTAGTGTGTGTATGGTCCTACCTGGGACTACATCACATTTAGCAGGAGTTCTAGATATGTATGCAATACTTAAACTCAGCCCAAAAAGTGACAACAGAGATCCTCTTCATTGTTGGTAACCCTCTATTAGTGCCTCTTTTGTATCCATTTCCTGTGCATCAAATACAGTTCCATTTTTCACAGCAAGGGCCATTCACGTGTCAGTCCTTCCTTCTTTTTTTTTTTCCACAGGAATGAGATGTAACTACTTTCCAAGCCTGTCACCCTTAACAAACTGCTCTTCAAAAAAAACCAACCAGACTGTTTTTTTTTTTCTCAGACATCTTTTAGGGAGTTTACTCACTAGGACAATTGCTTTAATGGAATTCTTTCAGTATTGCTCTATGTGTCCTTATGCTCTACCAGCCTGTTGTACCTATTTACTTTCTTAACATTAACTTAGATACAAACTCCTGAGGGATTAGATTTTTTCTTTATTATGTGCACAGAGCATCCAGCTTAGTACTATTTCAGTGGGGAAAAAAACCCAAAGAAAAGTGTTACTTAAGCAAAGTACAACTTAAATCATACACATACAAGTAATTAGGTCAAAGTTTCACAATACAGCATAAGATGTTTTTGAAAAAACACTTAGAATTTAAAGAAATTCTGTAACTTTACTAATGCAGTTTTTAAATTCCAACTTGCAAAGAAAATAATGCACTTGCCAAGCTTTAGTAATATCCTTTGCTTGCTCTGGAGCAGAGCTGAGTGTGATGTTCAGTAACTACTCATAAATGAATTACACATTCTGGCTTATGCTTAAATGTGAAACAGTCAAGTTTTATCCAAACAGTGCAGTAAAAAGATGCTTTCTCATTCTGCTGCATTATTTATGATTCTTCCAGTATTAGTGATTCTAGATTGCACTATACAAAGTTCATACTATTTCACAGTAGAAAAACTCATGATGCTCACATTTTCATTATAAATGCATTGATTACATCTTCATTATGAGAACTGAATATACCCAAAAGCCTCTGTATTTTTCAAAATTAAATCCTAGATGCTATCACAATGTTCAGACCTGGAAGAGTCTGTCTGCTTGCTTAAGACCCATAAATGTAATTTTGTGTTAGTTTTAGGCAAAGGATCTGTCATGCTACCTCATTACTACCTCACTACTACCTTGTATTAGTAAGATTATACTCAGTTTGGATTTATTCTATGAAGTAATAAAGACTACAAGGTAAGAAAAAACATTATTGGAGATTCAACTACAAGTAAAAGAGATGTAATAAAAAAGATTACTGTTGTAATTAATTAAAATGTATCTCTGTTTGTACATTCCGTATTTTAACAATACTGAGAAACTCTACAGTGGTCACTACTAAGTCACTACTATTCTACTAAGAATACTTACAGGTATTCTACTATGTAAGTGAAAACTGACTTCCATATAAATGTCTACTTTTGACATTTCTTATATACTTTTAATAGTTTGCTTTCAAACATTTATACTGTAGCTTTCTTCAGAAACAAAACCCCCCTACCTTTGCTTTAAATGTGCATCAATTATAAGTGAAGTCACCTTCAAGCAAGAAAAGTTTGATTTGACACCACCGGAAGAACGAAAATCTATTCCTCCTTCAATTTTAACAGTAGCACAGAAACATTTCAGCTAATATGCTGAATCAAACATAAAAGTAACATATCCAATTTTTCAGAATCCTAAAATCTGTTAATTATATTTACAAAAAAAATTGTTTTCAGAGAATTTTGAAGCACAGCTTCTCTCAGGCAGGACGCTTATGCTTTTGTGTATTTTACTTTTCTCTTAGTGGGACATGAATAATTTTCATGTTACCATTTCAATAAAATAATTCCCTGACTGTTGGAGTTATTTCGTTTATTCACATAGCATATTATTATGTAGCAACCCTGATGAGTAGTTAATGAAACAATTTATTTCAGCTGGATTAGATGGTTGTCAAAATGGAATGACACAGATTAATCTGTACCTGACATAGTACCATCAGTTAACTGATGTGAAACAAAATAAATGAATGAAACGACAAGAAATTATAGATAGCTGTGAACATGTGTAAGGGAAAGCAGATTATTACCTACACACAAATTGGTGCTGATAAGAATATGTTGATTAATACCATAAACATTGCCATACAATAGGAAGCAGTGCCAAGAAAGAAGTTACCAAAATAAATGATAATATTAAAGGATGTTCATAGTTAGTAGTGCTGCAAACACCAAGTACTGAAAGACAACGCATGAATGAGACTACAAAAAGAAATGCCTCAGTCTCAGAAGCTGTCTATGGGACATCAGGACTACAGATAATTGTCAGCTACAGGCTGGCCGAAGGCAACAGCTTTACTCAATTTGCCATGGGCAGCAGGTTGTCAGCCCATGTTTAGATTACATGCAGCAGACAGAGATGGACACTTAATCATAGTCTGGAAGACAGAGATGAGTGCTCAACAGACTGCTGTGGAAATCTCCTGTGAGAATACCCTCAATTTCTGACAATCTGGTCCCAGCTCATCCGACACATTGTCCCATCCCAGCTTCCATTCTGTCCAGGAACTTGAAAAGAAAAGGAAAAGCTGAGCCTTTATTATCTCTCAATTTTGCACATTACACTGGGTGAAGCCATTAGATAACTTTTTAAAATCTCAACATTCCTTGCTATCCAAGTCCATCTCAATGTAAAATATAAAATAAGAAACTATAACCAACAACATGTTCGTAGAAGTTTTCTGGCCAAAATCATATCTTTAAAATCTGAAATTTCCCTTTGTTTTCACATAACAGAGTCACACTCAGCCTGTACTCAGACTAAGGCATTTAAAAGTTAACAGCAAGTAATGCCAACTACTTAATAAACTAGAATACAGCCAGTCACAGCTCTAAATGTCCTAATTTTCGTCTTATAAACCTACATCATCACCAACTAGTGTGTGACTCAGAGCAGCCTTGACAAAAATATGAAATAAAACTGATAGCTTTACAAGCCTCTCAGTAAAATAAAAACACTTATTAAAGGGCCCACTTCATATAATGTAATTTTCATCACTGCAGATAACATCAATGAAGGCAATTCATTCTACATCTGTTTCTCACTTAAAAGTTGAAGTGATAAAAGATGTAATGCGTTCTGCCTGAATGTTAGAAACAGATGTCTTGACAACCACTGAAATACTGCATTAAAAATGTTAACATCCTACCCATGGTTGTCTTGAGCTTTGAGATTTATTATCACTCATAACTTACCAATAGTTTCAAATTGAGTTGAAATGTGAACAACAATTGTACACATGGGCAGGTATGGCAAAGTTAGGTATTTAAATACGAAAATCTCAGGTATTTAACTGAAAAAATAAAATAGGATTATTACATCTGTAGTATAAATGTGTCTATTTCATATTTATAATCCAAATATGTGAGCTTATAATACAGCATTTAAGTTCATTAATGTAGATCAATTGAAAAACTGATAAGCGATTCATGAATAAGGAAGGGGGAAAATACTGTGATTTTAAATGAAGCTTAAAGTATTCAAGATATCTACAAGGAATGGCAGAAGTGAACTGGTAGCAGAATCAAATGCCTATAGATCAAAAATATCACTCTATGTTGCACTGGGTCTTTTCATGGATATAATATGATTACTCATGCCTCCTTCCAAAAAACATATAAAAACACATCCAAAATCTACCTTTTTGTATTACTTTTCATATTCTATCTTTATGAGATAGACATGGATTTCAGAGTACATTCTACTCTGCAAAATGATCCCTAATATTGAGTGAGCTATAATACAGCAGCTTTTTGTCTGTCTTATTCTATACCTGGGTAAATGTCACAAGCAGGCCCTGGGGAGCATCCTATGGTATTATCTGCAGCATCATGCGGTGACAGGGCTGGCTGGAGGGGCTGGATTACAAGGCAGTCGTTCAGGATGTCCTGGCCAAACTCCGAGCTTGATCGCAACTGAAAAACAAGAAATAAAAAAATAAGAAATTACAGCAAAAGACAGATGTGGACAAAAAGAAAGGAAATAATCACAAAAATCCTTAAGAGAGTGAAAAATTACAATGATGAAATGTTGAGGATCAAGAAAGAAATGGAGCACAATCAGAAATCTGCTCTTTTAAATCCTGACTAATGTGATCCTTTCATTATAGCAGGCATTTTTTTTAATCTGAGGATGAAAACACTTCCAGATGGTTAACAAGACTGTACTCAGGACAAGGACTACTTGTACAGATAGGACTGTGGACAGATGGACTTGGGTGTACTCTTTCATCACACACTGCAAAAGAGAGGAGTGCTGGTTAATGGGTATTGGAGATCCATCAAATGTCTGACATTTCTTACATCAGCAGAGGGTTCCTGCAATAAATAAAAGTATTTTCCTGCTGGTTTAGTGCCCTGAACTGCCTCACTGCAGGAACAGAAGACCAAAGGTGCTCATGGAACTGGAAATGAGGGACTGGGAACAAGCAGCCATGAGTGAATATACAGGACAGTCAGGATGGAAATGGGACCACTTTGTATGGACCAAAGTTGTCTTGAGACCCCATTCTTAAACTGTCTAGGACAACATTTGTTTCACATTACAGCAGAACTGTGAGTGCTCTGTCACTGCCAAAAATCCTAGCTGCATGCATGGCCACTTGCCTGGTATCTGATCCATCTACAGCAAGTCTGTTTATCTGGCTGATCACCAGAAAATTCACTCTGAAAACAATTAATAAACAAATTCATAACAAGAGTTTTCCTTTGGACGAAACTGGATGAACAGCCTCAATGTGAGGCTACAATAAAATACATTTTAAAACTACAATATAAAATAAGGAAAAGGACGAAAGCCTGCTGCAGCACCCTATCAAGAACGAAATAGCTGTAATGTCAAACTGCACCCTGAGGTTTGGGGCAGGTTATGAATGCTGCTGCAGGCTGATGGGACTGATGCCTGTCCTGACCTGCTGCCTGATGTTTCTGGTGTTTATAACAAAAATTTGCCTGTTCCTTACAGCCATCTTGGCTGGCTTGTTCATTTGCAAGCCTGAAAAAGGAAGGTCTGGGCTTACATGCATAGGGGCCACTGCAGTGGCTGAGATGCCCATGAATATCCTGTCCTGTCATCCAGGTTCATACAGCACAGTGGAAATAAACCTGATCTGGGGCAGCTGGATGTGCTGCACTTTCCCAAGAAGCAAATCCCAGAGATGAAACTGAGGGTCCTCCTCTCTTGTTTGGTGCCATGAGAGGTGGGCAGGTAACAGTAACTAGAACATAACCTAGCACCTCTAAAAAACGATTAAGGGGAGGAAGAGCAACAACCAGAAAAATTTCTGTACATCCTGTACTCAGAAGTTAATCACAGAATGTTTTGACTTGAAGAAACCAAGTTCCAACATCCCTGCCACAGACAGGGACATCTTTCAACAGATCAGGCTGCTCAGAGCCCTATCCAACCTGTCCTTTAACACCCCAGGGCTGGGACAAATGAAGAAAGAGGAGTAAGAGGAAATGCTTCTGAATGCAACCGTGAAACAAGATGATCCTTGTGCCACAAGATGGTGATAAACATTCAAATTACCTTTGATAATATGCACTGCTGTAAAACCACGTTAACTGAGTGGAGAGTTGGTCTTACACATCATAAGAACCTGACACAGGGTAACCATAGCTGGAGATATCACAAAGCCTATGATACCTATGCACAGACTGTCCACACTGTAGATGATTTCTTCTCTTAAAAACTTAGCCAGTTTTTGAGGCTACCTTTGTGAGGTATATTTGTTATTCTAGAATGGTATGGTGGGAGGAGAAGAGGGGGGATAGGGAAGAGGGAGAAAGAGAGAAATAACCTGACAAATGCTTGGTGTTTGTTATCCATATTTACAATCCGTTTTAAGTACAAATGTTTCTTCTAGCTTGGCACATATATTTGTCTGCTATTACCCAGTAATTGTGCTGGGTTTGCTCCTAACACTAGTAACATGGCTTTTTCATGAAACTAAGTGCATCTGAAATTAAATATCAAATATACCCTCGTTCAGATTCTTATAGTCAAATTATTAATAAGCATTATGTGAATTCAAATTTCTATGGAATGTAAAGTGAAAATAATATGTCCATAATATAAGTTGGCATTGGGAGAGGGAAACATGACCTGTCTATGCAGAGCCACATATGGAACCAGCTTTTCTGAAGGAGTAGCCAGAATTTAATATTTACTGGTACAGTTAGAATAAAATTATGTCCTGTTAGTATCATGACATTGACAGTATACAGATGTCACCACTAGAAAATTACAAGTTCACCATGAAGCAATGCTATATGACAGTATTTACTCAAATTTTGCTTGCTAGGTAGAGATCATCCCTTTACTCACAAAGATCACTTCAAGGTCCAGTTCACCATGAAGCAATGCTTTATGACAGTATTTACTCATATTTTGCTTGCTAGGTAGAGATCATCCCTTTACTCACAAAGATCACTTCAAGGTCCAGCACTTTCTTGCACAGTATCAAATTTGCCTGATAACAAACAATGACAAATAATCAATAAAAAAGTGTCCTAATTCTTGCCTCTGGAGGCTACAGACATCTTGGGGCAAAGAAACAATGCAGACCGAAGGGATTCCTCTACAAACTTTGTTTTCAGTGAGTCATCTGTGCAGGACTTCTAGAAAGAAATGTTCTAATTGTCTACCACAGCTTTCAGAAATGTGTGTTACTTGTCTTTGCCTTTACAGTCTATTTCAATCAAATGCTTGGCCATGAAAACAATAAAAATCAAGTTAAACTAGCCTACTTGCACAGTAGTGATGTTAGGTTCTATGCAAGAAATAGCTACTTTGCTACGCTCAAACTTCTACTATACTGAACATTTGAGATTAATATAAAAATGGTTTCCATCTTCATGTTCTAGCATAAGTCAGGAAAACATACTGAAAATGTTTTTCAGTGTCTTGCATTAAAAATCAAAAGGACCTGGTGACGCTGGAATGGATTTTTGCTTTTTCATTTTGCTACTCTAATTCCCTATGTAGAAAACTCTGTAGCTTTCAACTGCCAATGTTTATAAAGCTAGTAAATGATAGGAGACCTACATCCCAGTATATTCCTACTGCCCTAGCCATAAGAGGGACATGTTTTTCTCTGTGATATCCCCACTGTCCCTGAAGAGAGAACACCAAAAAAACAAGAAGAGAACACTGTATCTTCTTTGACCCTAGCAGCATGACAGTAATACAGGGTCCAAGGTCCACCAATGTCCAGCATACATGTAACCTGGTTCTAATTGTGAGATTTCTGTCAGCTATAGGGGACTGTAACATCCACTATAAATATGGGTTCTCACTCGGGGTTCGGGGTCTCACTGCGCTCTCGGGAACATCACGGGGACGCTACTGGGAAGCCATCGGTGGGGGGGGGGCGCAGCCCATCCCCCTCTGCCCAGTGTGTTCAGATTTGTGGAATAAAGGTACCTATTCCCCTTTCCCCATAACTTTGTGTCTTCAGTTTTTTCTGTCTCCTGCCAGCCTGAGAAAAAGGCATCACTGGAACCTACACAATTAGCTAGCCTTGGCAAAATTCAAGTCAAGAGAAATTCTGATTTTAAAGCAATACTACAAGAGGCAAATATTGTTACATTAAGATTGATGACACTGAAATTAATTCTATTTTTATTATCTATAGAAGAGAGAGTTTTCTTTGGATTGGTAATATTCTAATTTGAGAAATATTTTGGATTATATCATCACTAAAATGATACAGAACACCAAGAATACTACTTTAAGGGGAAAAATTGTAGCTGGGACAGGTCTGAAAGGAAACTTTGAATAAAAAAATCAAACTGACAATCTTAGTTTAAAGAAGGGAAGTACAGTTCAAGTAAGTGTATCGTGAGTGGCCTTTTTCTCAAATACACAAAAAAGCCATAGTTCCATTGAAAATTGTTTATTAGTTTGTGCGCGCGCGCACACACACACACACACATTTCCTCTCAATCATATCAGATTGTATGAATTCTGAAATGTTACATAAATTATACTTATGGCTCTTTCTATTTAATCTTCTTTTTCAGGCAATTCCAAGAGGTTTGTAACTGATTTTTGTGTGAACATCAGTCTAATAGCTGACCTGTGCTATTCAAAAAGCAGGAAAAAACAACTCTTTTGTGCCAGACTGATTTGGGTATATAGCTATTTTTTGATATTGCATCGGTTTTTCCAAGTAAATGTAGCTTGAAAAAGAAAATACTTGCATTGCAGAATTATTTGCTTTCCCTTTCTGAAAATACATCTGTTTGGCAAACTTTCACTTCATGAGTGGAAAAATGTGTAAAATAAACACATACTTATCCACCAGGTGCTTCATTTAGCACAAACATATTCTTGTCCCTGTCACAGATTACCAAAATTTGCCAGGAAAATCTGTAGATAATACCAGTAATTGTTAGTATAGAGAAAGAAAGGTTTTCAGATTTTTTTTTTTTTTGAGAGCAGTATCCTTTATATAACACTGGACTTCACTTTAAAGGTTTGATTTTGTATTTATCTCCACTGGATCCT
The DNA here is from genome assembly GCA_013398175.1 of Climacteris rufus. Lineage (NCBI taxonomy): Eukaryota > Metazoa > Chordata > Aves > Passeriformes > Climacteridae > Climacteris > Climacteris rufus. The sequence continues at coordinate 55,366 of VZRZ01006076.1, forward strand.
AAGCGCATGAATGTACTAGTTCATACATGGAAACACTCTGTTCAAAATAATATCTTGATTAGAGCCTAGGACTAGAACTGAAAAATCTCGACCACTTCACTACCCAGAGATCAAAATTATTAGCCTTCAGGCATACAATTTTTACTTTTGTAAAGATTCCTTAGGACATTCCTGTACATATTCAGTCACTGTCTGTGAGTAGTGTCTTTAATATGTTACCTGGCATGATACCAAAATTGGCCAGGTAGAAACTTTCCAATACAGTGTGGGTAGCAGAAAGCAGGCATTCTCTATTGCAGCATGCTGGTCACTCAGAGGATTCTTCCTCCAATGGAGTGCCCTGAGCGTTGGGTGCCCCGAGCGTTTATCATACACACTGATTGCACGTTCATGAACTATCCCCACTTACTTCATGTGTATGGATCACTTTATTTTTCACAGTTGCACCCCATATCGGAAGCCCTTATGGGTTCTTTGGGGTCTTTGGTAGCCTTCAAAGTCCAGTGTCCTTTTTAGGTGGCTGTTCTTGACCCCCAGTTTTCAGTAAGCGCAATATCATTGTTTTGCGTAACTTCTGCTTTGTCAACCTTGCAGAGCTGAGCTGGTGTCCTGCTTGTGTTTTGCATGACTTCTGTTTGCCTAAGTTACACCTTTATCTGTTTCTCCAAGGCTGTGCTGTTCTGGTCATTTGTTCTGGTCTACTCTCCTTGAGTAAAATGTCGTTCTGTAGTACTGTCCTTATCATATGATTAGCAAAATCCAGATCCTGTGCTATTAGAACACATAACCACAGGATGGGTCAGACTAGAAGGGACCACAGTGAGTCACCTGGTCCAAGCTCCCTGCTCAAGCAGGCTCATCCCAGAGCACATGGCACAGGATTGTGTGAGACAGTTCTTGAATAACCCCAGTGAGGGAGACTCCACAACCTCTATGGTCAGTCTGTTTCAGTGCACAGTCATCTGCACGGTAAAGAAGTTCTTCCTCATGTTCAGGTGGAATTTTGTGGGTATCAATTTCTGCTCTTTGCCACTTGTCTTGTTGCTGGGCTGAGAAGAGCCTGGTCCATCCTCTGACACCCTCTATTCAGACACTTGCAGACATTGATGAGGTCCTCTCTCAGTCATCTCTTCACAAGGTTGAACAGGCCCAACTCTCTCAGCTTTCTTTGTAAGAAAGACACAGTGGTTTGAAAACCATATAGAAGGTGAATACACCATTATGCTCTTCATGAAGATCCATTTGTTGTGTGAGCTAGCACTCAGCCTGGTACAAGTGTAAAGTCATTGTCTTTTCTGTAGAAGTAGCCCATGAAAAATAATTTGCTATTTCTGTAGCAGTCATGCTGAAGAAATCTGTATTTGTAAATCTAAAGAAAATATTTAATTCACTTTCACATACTACAGCGCAATTCCCACTTGAATGGCATGGAATGGACTTCCCACTGGCTAGGTGTAGATCTTGTCATTAATATCTGCAATGTCCATTGCCTTTCTTAAATGTTTTTAAAAACTGCATTTTCAAGCAGATAAAAGGTAAGTAAGGAAGGACAAAACATTACCCTGGTTTTGTGCAGCTGTTTGGCAAGGACAAGGTTAGTTCAGTAACACTGACCTTATCATCTGAACAATGGGGTGGCTGTGCTTTAGATAGTTTACATTTTATCCATACCACTGAATAACTGTTGTCACATATAATAGTTCTTTAAGACAATATGTCCTGCAAAAAAAACCAAAAAAAACCAAAAAAACCCAAAAAAACCCCAAAACAAAACAAAAAAAACCCCACAAAGATGTAAAAGATTGTTTCCATTTAATTGAAAGGGAAATAGATAAAGATACAACTGGTTAACTCCACCTTTTTTTTAAAAAAGGAAAAGATAATTTGAACAGTTGACATAAACAAGACCAGACAAAGGGAATGCCAAAGTCTTAGTCTGTACTTTGAAATGAAGGATGATTTATACCAAATAATTTCCTCTTTCAGCTGACCAGCCTTTGATTCCTTGGCAGTTTTAATTGTGACCAGATCATTTCTTTGATGTAGTTGTTTAAATTATTTATGGGTCAGATATGTTATGTAGACAAGCTTTGAGATTTTCAATGCTTACCTGACAATGTTTACCTCTAAACTCTGTCCTGTAAACCTGCATCATCGTAGCTCATTCAAATGTGTCTTGAGGAACCTGTGCAGGGATTCAGCTGACCACATAGGTTAACATCTCAGCAGATGCATCAGTGATATTCCTATGTCACTGTTTAGTCTTAGTCTAACTAGGAATTATGTTTATTTTTCTGTTTTTTTTTCTGGGACAAAAATTTTTGTAGTGTCTCTGCCAGAAATCAAATATCATGGAGACACAGATTCAGGAAAGGTAGTCCAAAGGATATTTCTGAAAATTGTCTAGACTTGATGGATTTTTTTAAATTTGTAGTTTATACAGTACATCTATCAAATCACCAAGGAATGAAGGGAATGTTGAAACCTCAGGAAATAAGGACTATGTGCACAGACTTCCAGACTGATTTATTTCTGCCTAATAATCTTCCTTTTTTAGACAGATTGGTCAGTTGTAAACTGACAGCTGAACAGTCACTTTTGGGGAGTTGTAAAAACATTATCCCAATGAAGATGGATAGTTCCAGCATTTTTTCGTGTGATATCTGACTGGAAGGAGGTTTTTTCAGGTCTTATTTTGCTGTAAAGGAATAAATTACAGAAGGCAAGCAGAATTTCTCTAATCCTGGTGCTATTTATGCATGATTTCTTCTCCATTGCATTTATTGTTCTTCCAAAAACTGACCAGCTAGCAATGGTAGGAAGTTTTTAGAATACATTTCCTGATTACAGTAAGAAAAATGGTGATACAGTGGACTGCTGAGATGAAGCAGGCAGCATAATACTTCAGCCATATCCACTGCTACTTCAGACAGTAGTAGAGGTTAGTAGTAGAGCAGGTATGGAGCACATCGAAAATAATGGGATAAGGATATAAGTGAGCTGGCCAAAGCAATTACTGGCATTGCCTTACAGAGTAGCCTCTGCTGAACTTGATGAGAGTTCCCATCTGAACTGAGGGTGCTTTACAGAAGCCACCTTGCTTATAAAAATCCTACAGATATTCCTCTTCTCCCACTGTGCAAACCTCGTATTAGCCAAAAAGAGATATAAAATCTCCATCTTTAACAGCAGATCTCAATAACTAATTTTTTCTGAAGCCTAGTTATTCTATATTCCTTTTCTAACTGTTCACTTCTTTTCTCTTAGAGCCCTGTAATATATAACGTGTATAGAGTCATAGAATGGTTTGTCTTGGAAGGGATCTTAAAGAACATCTAACTTCAACATCCCTGCCATGGCTAGGGACACCTTCCACTGGACCAGGTTGCGCAAAGCCCCGTCCAGCCCAGCCTTGTACACTTACAGAGATGGGGCTTCCACAGCTTCTCTAGGCAACCTCTTCAAGAGCCTCACCACCCACCCTCACAGTGAAGAATTTCTTCCTGATGTCTAATCTAGACCTGCTCTCTTTCAATTTTAAGCCAATCACCCTTGTCCTGTCAATACAGCTCCTGACAAAGAGACCCTCTCCAGCTTCCCTGTAGGCCTCCTTCAGACACTGGAAGGTTGCTATGAGGTCTTCATGCAACCATCTCTTCTCCAGGCTGAACTGGACCAACCTTCTCAGCCTGTCGTCACAGGGGGCAGTGTTCCAGTCCTCTGATCAACTTTGTGGCCTCCTCTGGACTTATATCCCTCCTGTACTGGGGACCCCAGAGCTGGATGCAGCACTGCAGATGGGGTGTCATCAGGCCGGAACAGAGGGGCAGAATCCCCACCCTTGCCCTGGCCAATGCTGCTTTGGATGCAGTCCAGGAGAGGGTTGGCTTTCTGGGCTGTGAGTGCACATTGCTGGGTCATGTTGAGATTTTTGTCAACCACTACCCCCAAGTCCTTCTTCGCAGGGCTGCTCTCAAACACTTCTCAGCCCAACCTGTAGGTGTGATATATAGACCTGTCCACCTTACAATGAAAACAAGAAATGGGGAAAACCCCAAGTGCTTAAAGACATTATATTGCCTTATTGAACAGTATTTCTCTGGAACTAAGACACACAGATGTTTTTAATACAGGTTAACATGGAAATTTCTATAAGGTTTTGAGAGATTGTCTGGCTTTCTGTTTTGTAGATTATGTCAGCAAATTATACTCTCAGCAAAATAACACACACCTGTTGCCTCTTACAGGGCTGCATACTTCTTGATCGATCATTTTTTATATTGCCTTACAGTACAGTAGAAACAGGCTGATTTTGCCATGCAATTGATGAAGCTATCAGTTTGTTTAAAGATTTTGGAAAACCCAAAAATTTATACCAGCCTTTAGATTTTGTGAATAACATGAGTAGAAAACAGTGTCTGGGAATTTTTTTTTTCCTAGTATCTTTAGATTGTTAATTTCATAACGTGTTTACAGTTTTTTGTTTCATTTGAAATAGGCTTTTTCTGCAGCTCAAGAAACACAGTGCTTACTGTGTTTCTTATGTGAAAGAAATGAAATTTTTTTTCCTAGCTCACAATATTTCATTGATGAGAGAAGAGGGAGCCAAAGAGAGTTAGAGCATTACACCACTGGTGCTTCAGAAGATTATTCATGCACTAAGCTAGTTACCAGTGACATTCTTCATTATGTTACTGTATTAATCTGGAGAAACTGCTCTGTTTGAGAACACCTGCCTCACTGGGAGCAAATATCCTACTGTATGATCTCAGTTACTTCTGCATCTTTCAGTTTTTACTTGACCTTATTCGAACTCTTAGTTCACATTTCACTGTTTAAACTGAAAAAGGGAGAGAATGGATTGACAGAGAGGCAGATCTGTTTTGTTGCTTTGAGAACAATTGAAAATAAGGATATTTTCCCTCATCTGTTCCTTATGGAGTCCACTTAAAAGATGTCACCAATGCAAAAATAAGTGCATTCAGGAGCCAGGGGCCAGTGAGCAGTGCCCATGGCAACTAAGAAACTATTCTGCAGAAGAAAATGCAGTAAAGAGTAAGTGTTTTAATCCCCAACTTTAATCCCTTTACTTCCCGTCTTTAGAATGAACACCATGGTGTTCAGCAATTTTTCCTGACAGGGATATTTGCAAAAAGGCATTAGGAATAGGCAGCAGTGTTTAAGGAATTTAATCATACAATTTGTTGGAAAACTTTTGAGACTAGGATTGACGAGTTCTTTTGAGTGTGGTCAGTGAGAAACAGGAACACAGACTCTGAAAGTAGTGGAGGACTGGCTGTGGCTGACCTCCCTGTCCCCTTTCTAGCTACTGCAGCAGCAGTGATGTGTGCTGTGGTGGGATGCACAAGACATGCCTCTCAAGGAAGCTCCATTGTGGGGGATATGCTTTGCCAGCATTACATTTAGAGCTCTCCTTGCCAGAGAGGAGGAAAAGTCAAAACCCCCCAGCGGTTTTCACAGTGCTCTGACAGCTGTGGCACTTGTTATAGCAGAGGGGATTGCTGGTTCATTTTACTTATTGGTGAATGTTTGTTATTTCATATCATGATTCTTTCCTGCTCTTGGTTTCTGCCCTGAGCTTCTACGCCTGTGAGCTCCAGCAATGTGACATGTTGAAAAGTGCATCAGAAAAAAAGAATAAGTGCTGTCACCCTCATTACATTTACACCCATGGCAAAAAAAAAAAAAAAA
>VZRZ01006076.1:61121-96115 GCA_013398175.1 Climacteris rufus
CCAAAAAAAAAAAAAAAACAAAAATCCAGATGATTTCAAATTCTATAAGCAACTTTCTGTGCATGCTTATAGCATTTCATGTTCTTCAGATCCATCTTTAATATCAAATAATTTATTTTTCTTTATTTCTGTGTTGAGAGAGTCCCTTGGTCAACCTGGCAGTGCTGGGTGTACGCTTGGACTTGGTGATCATACTGATGTTTTTCAGCCTAAATGATTCTATGATTCTGTAATTCTACGATTCTCATTAGCCTGTCATACTTCAGTCTGAGCTTTAAATGCACTGTCCTGTCCATTAAGCTGCTTAAGCATCACCAGTGTCTGATCAAGCAAGATTTAACCCATACACAGGGGTTGTAGTTAACCACACTGACAACAGCATAAATACCCTTCAGGTCGTTAATATTGTCCTCATTGAGTGTTCCTGTTCAAGACTGAGACCTCCTCTGCAATTTCACACCATTGGAGATGAGTGTGGGCAGCTGCTTTGGCAGGTACTGCTTTTGGAGTCCTCAGTACTGCTCCTGAAGCAGTGATGTACTGGTCTCACTGGCAGTGCCCATATGAGGAGGAACTTCATCAGCCATTTGTTTTCTCCCTGTAATGCAGAACTCTGCCCTGTCTCTGGCACAGCTGTTTGTGAGACTGCTCTGTAAGCTGAATTATAGCAACAACGAAAACCACAGCCTGACAGAGAAATGCCCCACAATAGATCAGAGGCAGTAGAAACTCTGAAAGTTAGCAGTGCCAGCCTAGTCAGCATTTCACATCATCTTCTCACCTGATAAGGACAGTACTACAGAACAGCATTTTACTCTGATAAGGACAGTAGACCAGAACAGCACAGCCTTGGAGAAACAGATAAAGGTGTAACTTAGGCAAACAGAAGTCATGCAAAACACAAGCAGGACACCAGCTCAGCTCTGCAAGGTTGACAAAGCAGAAGTTACGCAAAACAATGATATTGCACTTACTGAAAACCGGGGGTCAAGAACAGCCACCTAAAAAGGACACTGGACTTTGAAGGCTACCAAAGACCCCAAAGAACCCATAAGGGCTTCCGATATGGGGTGCAACTGTGAAAAATAAAGTGATCCATACACATGAAGTAAGTGGGGATAGTTCATGAACGTGCAATCAGTGTGTATGATAAACGCTCGGGGCACCCAACGCTCAGGGCACTCCATTGGAGGAAGAATCCTCTGAGTGACCAGCATGCTGCAATAGAGAATGCCTGCTTTCTGCTACTCAAAACTGTGTTAAAAAGTTTCTACCTAGCTGATTTTGGTATCAATATGTTGCATAATTTCATTTCCAGAAACTTCAATAAAAACACTTATAACTAAGAGCTATGGATTCTTACTTTTGAATATAGTACCACCAGTTCTATATGACGAAAGACATTTGCACTTTACTGGAAACAAAAAATGTGTAACCAGCTGAAAATAAGATTACTTCTCTAGCCAACTTACAAAAAAGTGTCTTGTAAATTGTTGTCCTTTCAAGTTGAGAGGAGGGCAAGATTAAGAAGAGAACAGGTTTCAAAAGTAATTGGTGTTTAGGGGCATGTTATACACTAACATTCCTCCCAGCATCACTTTAAGCTCTCATTTTGGGTACTCTCTAGTTTTCTTTCACTGACTTCCTTGCTTATAAGGAGCTCCATCTATCTTCCCAATGGGAAGATAAAATCATGGCAGAGCAATTTTTCCTTTTGAAAATCCGATAATAAGTGCTCATTTTTAACCAAAATATATTAACCATATAATATTAACCATATTAACCAAAATATATTAAAAGCACAGACTGAATATTATGATGGATAGAGATTATACCTAAAATATTTCCCTAGATATTTTCGGCATCTATTCCCAGATATTTGCATGGTATTTGTGTACGTTTGCCCTCATTTTTATGAAGAATTTTTTCAAATTACACAAGAACGATTAATGCAGGCATGGCTTTTTTTACTCTGTCATGGCTCTGCTTTCCTTTGAAGAGTAAATGAAATTTTATTGTGCTATCCATTGAATTGCTTTCATTAAATGCATTTGTGCTGGGATCTTCTTGGTATATAGGATTTCATCTCATTACCTGGAGAGATTCCCAGTTTTATTCAGTGGATGGCTGGAGACTGGGGGTTGGGAGGAGAAGGGAAGAGTCGTTGCATTACAGGATTTGTGGGAGACTTAACTTATATAGTAAGTCACAGATACTTATCAACAAAATTTACCTATGTGCCATTGCATAATCCAGCCCCACCTTAGAGGGCCTAGGAAAGAGTCAAATCTTCAAAGACACAATTTCAGAATCTGGGGTGAAGGCTCATTGTAAGCATTGGCACAGCAAATAGCTGATTCCACTGTTACAAATATACATCATCCTGCTATTTAAGTCTATGCAACATCAAAGACACATTTGCAGGTACAGTCTTGGAGAGCCAACAACTTATGACACCACAATAATGTCACTTGGTATGTAGAGGGAGGTTAAAAGGAGGATTAAAAGCAGTCAGGCACGATATATTAAAGGAATCCATGACTAACGGGGTGTGACAGCAAAGGGTTTCATTCTTTTCAACAGAATAGATCCTTAGGGCTGGAAGTATTAGTCCACTATGCCTTTATCACCTTGGAATTTTTATGGTTATTTTTGATGAATTCACATTTTTGTAATTACCTTTTTGACATTAAGCCAATTTTCACTCTTAATTAAATTCATAAATAACCTTAAGTCTTCATTAAAAGGTTTGTTGTTCTTATTTTTTATTATTATTACTGTCAGGAAATATTTCAAATACCAAAGCATAATGTCAGTTAATTATAACTTCTCAAAGGTCCAGTAACTATGTTGAACCTTGTAAACATTATGCAAACTTTATCTGTGCTTTAAGTATCTGGCAAGATAGAAGCCACAATTTTTCTTTTCTTTTTGTGGAGGTTTGGCGTATTTCCCCTTACATATATTAATACATTTCAAGTGACCAATGAGCATAAATAAATCCTTATCAAAGAAGGATGAAAAAAATACAGACTTTTAAGTCTAGAATGTGCCCACAGAGAGTGAAGTGAGGAGTAAAAAGGTCCAGGTTTAAACTGTTTGGCACAAAGAAGGAATGAAAAATAAGCAGAATCAAATAGTGAATGAAATTCAGGAAGGAAAATCTGACCTAGTACTGCCTTATGACAAAATGAGAGAAGCAATAACACATTATTTCACCTTCAGTGACAGTAACACTACAGCCAACTTTAATCAGTATATTCAGGTCCATTATGCCCATTTTAGTTGAGGCATCACACAAATTTCTCAGAATGCAACGTGTTGATCATGCTTGTAAAAGATGGTTTCTGGGTGGCTGAGGTGCCCTTCTGGGATAGGAGGATGAGGCTCACAGACCTCATTTGGCAGTCCTGCCTCTGGGTAGTGTTCACAGGAACAAGGGAACCAAAGAACTACTTACTAAGGTGAAAATGAATGGTCATTTGCTTCATCTCTGATATAGGAATGGGCATGCATAAATTTAAAGAAAATTCCTCATGAACACTACTTATGCTGTCATGTCTTTCTTCAACAAACCATTGAATCAAAACTTACTCTTTCACTTTGTATACTGCAGCTTTACATACTTGCAGTCAGTGCACAACAGATTTTCTTGCTACTTTTTATGAATGGCCGTGCATTCAATTTTAAAACTTCTAAACTATAACTTGTTCAACATGGAGTTGACATCTCAAAGGTTTATTTATCCCTCCCTTCATGCATGTTTCTCTTTTATCAGGGCCAGATTCCTTTAAAATGAAAGGAATCTTTAGACTTTAACTCAATGATCTAAATGATCTAATGAAAAAGTGCCAATGACTAACAAGAGCTATGATGAAAAATCCTCAAAAAGAAAAATTCCCTTACATCACAACTCAAGTCTTTAGAGATGTACTTATACATATAAACAGTTGTTGATTCCACAAGGAATCAGCATTGTGAAATATCTTGATATTGGAAGTACCTGGCATATGAAAATATAATTTAGAGCTTAATCTCATATACTGCCTTCAAAATCCGTCCTTCCATCTGAGACTGACCTGTATTTTGTAATACTCTGTATTTACCAAATGGAAGAATTTAAAAGCAAGCATTTCAGCTCCCAAAAATTATTTTTATTTGCCTTGTCACGTATGTTCAGTGATTAACCATCACATCAGAAAACATAAAGCATTAAAGCAGGCAGCCTCATTAAGTCAAAGATTAAATTGTCTATATACAAACCATATCTATAATTTCCTATTTTCTAATAAACAGTCTGAAATCATCTCAAGTACTTGAAGACGCATTGAAACATCTATTATTATAACACTGACTTCTCCACATAAGCTTTACACCAGTCAAGACAGTAGAAAAATTACCTTTTTCCTGACTTGTTGATCTTTGGAAGAATGGGCTTTCACGTGCTTTCTCAGGGAACTTGGATCTGTGTATCGCTTAGTACATCCTGGAATCTGACATGCATAAGGTTTCTAAATTTAAAAGAAAAAGAATCAAGATGCTGTTATATCACAGATTATTTTAACCTAACAGAATCCTTTTTGATCTTTGGGATACTGCAAATGACACTACTACAGAACAAAAATGTTGTACATTATTACAAGCAGAGCGCTTGGCAATTTGTTAGAAAGGGAAAGGATGAAAGTAAAGCTTTTAAGGAAGACAAACAAAAGGAAAGCTTTAATTACAGCACCTTTCATTGTTACCTTTTTTTCTTTTCTAATCAGTACAATGAATATTGTTAGATATACTCACAATTCTTCCACCCTGAGAGCAATCTCTGACTTAATCAGAAATTACAGTCTTTAGTGAATCAGGTAAAGAAACTGCAGTAAAGGCCCAGAAAGACTGTTTAAGATTACAGAAGGATCTGCTTTAGAAAAAGAGAACAAGAAAAATTGTTAGTTTACTATATTACAAAGAAGGCAAGCAAAACCAAATCAAGCATTGCATACCGAAATTTCAAAAATATTACATACAAAAATTATGCATTTTAATGTGAAGTACCAAACCAATTCCTTCAGGCTCACATTTTGTAATAATATTTCAGTTTAGAAAGATGGCAGTCCTGTAATACCTTTGTAGTTTTCTTAAAGAAAGCCCGATAAATCTAACTCATATAAATCTCTATAAATATCTCTTCCTGCCTGTTCTAATCTGTCTTTCCTGGAGACTTGCAGGTTCACAGTACAAAGTATTACATGAACATTAGGTCCAACTGTTTCCTGAAATTTTGCAATATTGCTATTTATCCATTTGTTTCACAAAGCATTTCTGAAAATACCTTGTACAAATGATTAACTTGTCAGCCATAGTATCGACTATTCAAAATGGATAATTTATTTTTTCAACAGCCATTTAATTCAAATGGCATTGTTTCCATTGTATTTCTGGACTTCTGCCCTTCGGAAACTCTCAGGAAACATGATCTTTTGTTCTGAAACAGAGGTTTTTAAACAAATCTCAGCTGTGACTCAATTTTACAAGCAATGATTTGTTGGCATGAAAATTTTTAGATTTACAAAATTATTCTACCTCTCTTAATTTTCTGGTATATGTCCCCCTCTTAACTTTTAGTCAAAGAAGAGCACTTATTATCACAGATGGTTTCAGTTTCCCTGAAGATCAACTAAGTGGAAGAAAGTTACTGCCTCTACCTGCAGCAAAGAGTGTGCACTGGTGGTCTTTTAATCAACTAGCTTAGCCCATCTTCTTGCATGCTTACATTACTGGGTCACTTCTGAAGTAGCTTCAACAGCCTCGTCAGACAGTCCACCCTCCTATCTCTAAGGTTATGGGCTACCTGCATTCATCAAGCTGGAGGAGAGGAGCAGATGGTCTAATGTACAGGGGACTGCAAAGGGACTTCTGTGTCCTTACAGTGTCCAAGTGTGTCCTCTGGTGCTTGGCACGGTCGCTGGAGTTGCTGAATGCCTTCTGGCAGCCAGGGTGCTGGCAAAGGTACGGCTTTTCACCTGTATGGCTCCTTAAGTGAATCTTGAGATTTTCTAGTCTGGAAAATGCTTTCTTGCAACCCTCAAACTAGAAGAGAAAAATAAATTATTTGAAAGGAAAGTAAACACGGTAAACTGCAACAGCAAACACCAAACAGGAGGGTGTAAGTGCATACAGAGACCTTCAGCTTGCTATGGCTGGGTACCTTTGCAGAGCCTGGCCTCACAGTGTGGGTGTTGCTGCAAGATTCAAACCATTTAGACTGTAAGAATGTATTTGTCCTCCCTTCACAGGGCTGAAATTAGGAGAGTATGTCCTACATCTTGCAGATGCCGCACCATGACCCAAAGAGAGCAGTCAGCTGAGAGAGCAGCACCTATCTGGGAAACACAGCACCAGCTCATTTTCCTCCCCGTAGCACATGGAGGGCACTGTGAGGTTCCCAAGACCTCTGCTAATTATCCCAATCTCAGCTCCAGGCTTCTTTAGATATTAGCAACTGAGCCCTGCAGAGGCATCTCTCGGTACAGACCCAACCTACAAAGCAACGGCAAAGACATGCAGAGAAAAGTCAGTCTGCTCTGCCTTGCTAATGGTAATGCAAAGAGTAAAACAATTTCTGAAATATATTTTTACCTTTCTGTCATGAGAAAACATATGAGGTACTAAAAATACTGTAAGCCTGTCAAAATAAGATGTAATTCCTATGGGTAACAAATAATCATGTGGCACAGTACTTCTATACCTAATCAAGTACTGCATCTGTGGAGAAATCTATGTTTATATAAACAGGAAGCCAGTTTTTCATCAATCATGTTCTCGTAGTATACTTTAACCTAAGGGAAACTAAAACATCCATTCTACTTGACACCACCATTTTTATATACACTTGATTTCAATTAGACTTAAATATTTATGAATATCAGAAATATAGGCTTTCTAAAATTCTATCCGTCAGGATCAATTAATCTCATTAGTTTCAACTGCTGCATATCCCACTGCAACATCTAAAGCTTCTGATGCATAACATGCTCATTTGTGGTTCTTGCATACTTGCAAAAATAATAATGCAATAACAGAGATGTCAAACACTTCTAAAACTAACACAAAAATTTCCATCGTTTCACTACCTATTAATTTTACTCTCTTGAAAAGACACAGGCCATTTTTCGGATGTCATAACAACACAACTAAATTTTAAAATATATTATGCAGTGCACGTATGTCTACAAAAGCACAGGTAGGAAAATTGACATAATTCTGATCATAATTAGCATGCCTTTCTTACAAATCGGCAACATCCTCAAAAAAAGACAAAAAAAGGATACAAAATTTTTATCACTTCATTTTAAGCACATCTATCTTCTAGATTAGTGCAAAACAGAATCACAAGTTCAATGAATAAAGTATAAATCACATTATCAGCAATATTAAAATTTAGCTTAAGAAATTAAAGCTTGATAAAGAGGATGAACCATCCCCCCTATACCATAATTGCAATTTATCTTTCCTACAAATGCATTTCAGAAAATGTCTCAAACCATGAAGATTTTTATATATTTTCCATCCCTTTCTCCAAAGCAAACCAGTGCTTTTCAGATGATACAATTTTGATCACTAAACATTAATTTAAGCTTGTATAAACAGTATTGCCTGTATGTTTATGAAGCTTTAGCATGCACGCTAAACATTGTTGCAAGTGTAAAAATATTGTCACTCTTAAGGATACATTACTAGAAAACATTACAGAATAAATAAAATAAATACACCAATATCTCTTACAATTGCCTTAACAAAAATATCACATTTTTTCTAGCAAAAAGTAAAGAGGGGAGAAAGCATAAAAACATGGGAGCTAAAAAACTGATAGAAGAAATTAATCACAAAATGATAGAATTATCGAATGGTTTGGGTTGGAAAGCACCTTAGAGATAATTTTGTTCCAACAGCCCTGGCATCAGTAGGGGCACCTGCTAGGCCAGGTTGCTCAATGCTCCATCCAGCGTTGGCTTGAACACTTCCAGGGATGAGGCATCCCCGTCTCTCTGGACAACCTGTTACAGTCTCACCACTCTCACAGTAAAGAATTTCTTCCTAATATCTAATACAAATTTACTTTTTCAGTATTAAGCCTTCAAAAAAATGACCTTCAAAAAGCAAAATAATTCAAGCAAGTTACGCCTATGTTAAACTTAGAAAGACACCTACTGATTAGCCCATCTTATACAGGTCTAATTTATTTGTTTTGTAATAACTTCATTAAAGAACAACCATACATTCTAAAGACTGTAACTATGCTGTACATAAGTATAATTGTAGTATCTCAAGCAGTCATCCATTTTATAGGGTAAAACTCAGACCAGTGAACAAGGTGTAAAAGCATGCCTCTGCTTTGTTTATTTTGCAGGTTATTAAACTTTGAATCTTCAAGCATGCAAACAAACTTAAACATGTAAATAATTGTTTGTATGATTGTAAAATTACCGTTTATTTTAAATGAGAAAAGTGTTTAACTAAGCAGAACTGGGGAATGTTAATGTACAAATGTAAGAAGTGTTATTTCTGAAGAATTCTGCATTGCTGAGTATAACTTGGAAGAAATTTTTCCCTCCACCACCCTGAATTACTGTCTGGCATATTCACTAGGCAATACATAGTTGTGTTATTCAAAAGGCAATATATAGTTGTGTACTGCTGAAAATGACATTGTAGCAAAACTGAGTCCACAAGGCTGTATCCTTAAAAAGACCATCTTTACTCAACAGTTAGTGAATGTTTTCTCTATAAATGAAACTTCTTGAAGCCTTGGAAATCTCTAATTCTAAGATAAAAGGAATTAAAAGGGACTCTTTTTGACAAAACAGAACATACACTCTATCGTGATAAACAGACTTCAGTGGAAGTATCTCAGACGAGACATGATTACCTGTGGGGGGAAAAAGTCAGGTAGTTGATAGCTGTATTTTGAAATGGAACTCCTCATAGTTTTCTAAGTTATTAACCGTCGTTGAAAAAGAGGATGCAACACCTTTATTACAGTCAGTCACTTAGGTATATGGCATACATTTAGCATTCTGAATCTGCTTAACGGTCCTAAACATATCCCTGACTAAACCAGATTTTTAGCAAGTATTATGTGGAATTAATTGTGCAATATTTTCCTAAACTGCAATACAGAAATCACAGTTACTGACCTTTTATTTTTACTTCGCATGCATATTGAAACCATTAAGTAGGTCATATGGAAAATTTCCTCTCTGTACTTTCTAAACTTGGGAGTTCTTTCTAAAACATATTCATGTTTGCTTTCTCTTCTTATACAGACAATGGCAAAAACCAAGAAAAAATATATTTACGGTGAAAGGTAAAGCACGTCAATAGAAAGTATGAGCAGTGTTATGGCTTTAAAACATTCATGTTCTCATGAATGCACTGTTCATCTTTGTTTACACAGAGATGATGTTTAGCATACCAGACAATCCTCTTGTAAAATGACAATATAATTACATAAGTTTTATATAAAATAACCTGCGCAATATGCAAAGTCCTGCTGGATGCGCTTCTGAGCCCTGTCTGCAATTCAATAGCTACCTTCACTATGAAATACATTTAGACCCTTAAATGTATTGAACAGCATGGTAATACCTGTGTGAATAGTTTAATATCAGTACCATATAGTCAGTGGCCAAATTATTAACAAATTAGTCCGTTTTCTCTGCAAAGCAACTGTTCTGCTATCTAAGTTGATCACTAGTGTAACAAGGATTGTAGAATTTGTTTGGGCAAACATCTGTCTGAGCTCTGCTCTATTCACTGAGAAGTATCTAGTCTTGATTTTAAAAACCAAAGACAGTCAGCTCAGCTTCTTCTTAATCAAGTATTCCTTAATATTTTCCGGTATGAAATATATTCAGTTTCTCCTGTCTGAATTTGTTTTGCTTCAGCACCCAAACAGTGTATTTTTTCCTGTCATTTTTCTGCTATAGTAACATGATAGATAATGTACAAGATAACTTCTGATTCTAGGTATTTTCTGTTATCAAGTCATTTAACCCTCTCCCAAATAATTTATACATACATATCAAAATTACTTGCTTTCTCACTATACACAGTGCTTTCTCAGATCTACTTTGAAATTGATTCCAAACCCAAAACAAATGAAATTAATTATTTTTAGAACTCCTGACACCTGAACAGTATTTGATTTTACAGAAATGTTCAATCCAGTATACAACATAATGTTACTGTTCTCAAGTTTAGGCTTTTAATATCTTTTTTCATCTAAACCTGTTATACTGCAATTATCAAATATTTTTAAGCATCACTGTATGTGGCAAAGAATCATATTGTATTTTTTGAAGTGTGAAGGATAAGCATTTATCTCCTCCATTGTCATGTGTGGGGAAATATTTATAGAATATTGTAGTGAATACATTTCATTATATGTTCCTCATCTGGTCTCTCACAAAGCTTACTGTGAGAATGGTGGTTTTCCTTTTTAAATTTGACTTTGCTAAACATTAGCCCACCTATAACCATTAAATTGCAGCAGCTGGCTTTGTATGTAACAAGAGCTAGCTATTGTCCACACAAAATCTGAGTAACAAACATAGATACTTCAGTGGCAGAATACATTTTGTGCTTCAATACAACTGAATGCATGTCTCAGGCAAGAAGCAGAAGAGACTGAGAGCCCCTCAAAAGGCTGTGATGTCGGGAAACACATGAGCTACATCCAAATGACCTCAGAAAGTTAGATGTGACATATGATGTAAAGGTGAAGAGCTCTTCAATTCTCTGCCAATATGACTTGGGGGAAATCAACCCAACCCTAAGTACACACTCAAGACATACTAACCAGGTGCTTCAAATATGTAACCATAGAGTTGCAAAATAACAGGCCTGGTGGACATTTGATGATGCAAAATGAGAAGAAAAATGTGCACTCAGAAACTAAGACACGTATCAGAGGGGAGAAATTCCTCACTGATTTTAAAAGGTCAACAACATAAGGAACTTTACCCTATAAAAATACTTTCCATGAAAGAAGAGAAGAAAATAATCAACGTCTCTATCTTCCATGCTTCCTCTTCATTAAGCGCAATGGATGTCAGAGTGGTCCAAGGACACATTCGGCTGATTTGCAATGCACCTTTTCATAATGCAATAATCCAGCAAAATCAATCAGATCTTCTGTGTTGGTGCGATATTCTCAGTATTTGTAGCTCTACTAGTCTCTGCTAAATGTACAAAGTTTAACCACTTAGGATCACTATACTGAGAACAAGTGAAGCACTCCTCAGGTAGTATGTGCCCTTCTAATGGAATTTAATACAAAAAATTTAAAATCATAGAACTATGGAATGGTTTAGGTTGAAAAACATCCTTCAGATCACTGAGTCCAACTGTTAACCTAGCACTGACAAGTCCACCACTAAACCATGTCACCAAGCACCACATCTACGGGTCCTCTTAAAATCTCTGGGGATGGTGACTACCACTTACCTGGGCAGCCTTTTCCAATGCTTAGCAACTTTTTCAGTGAAGAAATTTTTCCTAATATCCAATTTAATCCTTCCCTGGCAAAACTTGGAAGTTATTTTCTTTCGTCCTAACACTTGTAACTTGGAAGAAGAGAGGGGACACCCACCCCAGAACACTGTACTGACCCATGTAATGTAATGACCCATACCCAACTATAACAGCAAATTACTGTCTGAGATTGGCTTGGCAAGCTGCTTGACTTCCTTACTTTTGTAATATTCATAAACTGACCATAAGTGTGACATGTAAAAGTTTTAGATCTTAAACTTTGAAGGAAGTTTTGTCAATAAAAATATAAGCTATTTCTAGATTTTAGGAAATGCTGTCATACATGAATCACATGTGCAAATAGAAGGAATGGTATCCCTAAAAGACATATAGGAAAAAATAAATCTAGAGTAGCATTTACCTAAGTTCCCAAAACAAATCTTTGAATTATTCAATAGCCATGTAACATTTTCAAAGATTTATTAGCAGATAAAAGGCACATTAATTATTTAACAGTGTTTTAGGTCCATCTGTCAATTAATTTTGAATGCTTTGAAATGCTGACCAGGTAGGTTCTTCTGTGTCAGCATCAAGGCAGATGGTATGACAAGGAATCTCTCCCCAGCTTTGTATTTATCACACAAACAGATGTAAAATCTGTTCCTTTCATGGCTTTCAAACAAGAATAATGCATTTCAAGCATTAATTAATAGTCTTTTAACCATTTTCCTTCCTCAACAGTATTAGCAGGGTGATGCTCTGCAAAAGATGTAAGTGCTTTCAAAAAATTGAGAGTAAGACCTCATATGAAAACCTTTTAAATAGCTCTTTATTCCCCCAGACTTTCCAGCCTGGCAATCTTGTAAATGACACATAATTAGTGTCAGACATCATTCAAACTGCTGACATCAGGTGCTCACCAACCAGGAGGCTGCAGTTACAGCTGAGATTTAAAGGCCTGGGTTCATCTAATGTAAAATAAGTGCTGGGCTTTTAACCCTTAAAGTATTTGAATGGGGAAAATTGTAGCACTCAGAGCAGCACTTCATTTTAGTGTCTATCTGAAAGGAACACATTTTCTAATGTGGTGGCTGAATGCTTTGGTGAATGCACTGAGCTTATATAAGGCTACACATTTTCCTGAAAACTATGCAAAGGCTGAAATTTATTTCTGCTTTTATAGATAAGCTTATGAAATGATACAATGCCTTGGAATTCATTGTTCCAGTAAATAATGACAGATTATGTTTATATGTGTTACACAGATGATAGTAGATAGTTGTTTGCCAAATCTTTCAATGACAATTTTTATTTAGTTTCTTCTTTCCTCCTCTTAAAAAAAAAGAAGGTTCTCTTCACTGCAACATCCTCACTTCATGTTTTTCTCACAGATTCTTTAAAATGTTACAATCCAGCATGCTTAAATATAAATGCAAACAAAACATAATTACAGACCATGACAAAATCTAAAGTAAATAGTTATCTTCTTTGTACTTCCTACTTTAGGTTAAAATGCTTATAGATGTAGAAGCAAGTTCATATTATTAGTCAGATGTAAGACTTGAGGGACTAGTCACTGCTTACAGTATAAGGCTCATGTTTTAACAGCTTTTGACTAAGCAGAACATAATGCTTTTTTGTTTGTGCATAGGGATTGAACAAGATTAATAGACTAGATCTTAATCTGGTTTCAGTTTTCCAATACATCCATCTCTTTGGGTATTTTTAAGTAAAAAGAGCTACATGCTGCTATAATTATAAAGGCAATGAAATCAATGGAAAAGAGGATATATTAATACAGAGTAAAAAACCTACACATTGGTTTACATGGGAAACTGAATCAGGCTACTTTTCAGACAGACACACGAGAGGCTAATTTCTTATATTCTCTGAACAATTCTCACTTTTTTGGTCACCCTGTACACACTTGTTATTTCTGCGTATAGACAGATTACTTGAGTGTATCAATAATTTTTACTTTTAATCTCCTTTCCAGGGAGATCAGTATTCTGATGTCAGTTCTGGTCAGATAGTGGACTAAGGATGCCACCAAATCACAGTACAAGTAGAAGAGGTAAGTGGGTAAACAACTGTCACCACCCACAACACTATTTTATTGTGAAAATTTTTTACAGATAGCTCTTTTATTTTTGTGTTTTTGATGAATGTAGTATGCTCCTTTTTTCCTTTTCATATCAGATCTCCAGAGATCTTCATACTTCTCATGTTCTAAAGATTTGCAGCACAATCTAACCTTATTTTCTAGGTAGAACCATGCCTAAGGACACGAATATCTCAGTTGAAATTAAGCACAGTTGAAACGCATTGAATGTTATTTATCCCTGAAATAATGGTGTCAAGAGATTCATTCACCATGGAAATGTCTCTTGTTTTCATCAATCTTAGTAAGCATGGCCATTTCAGTCTCAGAAGTTATTTCTGTTGCTGTAGAGAAGGTAAATATTACAAGTCCCTTCAGAAGGAACTATTACTGAACACATCAGCTGCTACTGATTCAAAAACCTTATGGTACAGAAACCATTAGGGGAAAAATGGACATTTTGGGAATACTTTCATTGCTTCCTTTTGGAAGACTGTGCTCTTTTTTTTTTTTCTTTCCCTTGTTTTACTCCTTTCTTTCTCTTCCTCTCTGGCTTTTCTAAAAGGTTGTCTTTGGTCCTCTTTAACTGAGGCCATAATCTGTAGTCATACAGCTTTCTCTACTAAAAGTTGTTCACTCCTGAGGCAGCTACCATTATCATTAAGCCACAGAGAAGCCATATGGATTTGAATACTTTTTCCTTCTTGTAGACATTAAAGAACTAAACAACGATTTGTCAGGTAAAAAGCCAGGTATCTCCTTGTAGGTATTTTAGAAAATATATGCAGGAACACCATTTGTCCCTCCAACAAAAATTCAAACATCCCACTTCTACATCTTACTTCTATAGTTCTGTTCTCTACAGGATTTCATGCCAGAGGTACACTATAAATTGAGATCATAGGCTTCCAAACATGGAGATGAGGTAGTGTAAATCACACTCTCACTGGGAAGATTCTATTGTTTTAGATTTTGCTCTTTGGGAATTTCCCAAAGCACGAAAATTTGATCTCTATCACACAGGGGGAAAAGGAATAAATAATCAGGAAAGTTGTGAAACCATACTGAAATGGGAAACAGTTTTGAGGGTTTTTCCTCACCATACTCCCTGTCAACATTACTATTCATGATTCATTCTATTTTCTATAAATACTAACACCACACAAACACCTATTTCTATCATAGAAATAGGAGTAGTCCATTCCATTCCATCCTGTCCTGTCCTGTCCTGTCCTATCCTATCCTATCCTATCCTATTGTATCTATAAACATGCAGACTGGGACTGAAAAATTGAAACAAACATGCATGCTGTTCTACAAACACTATCAAAGTATTTCATCTTACATTTATTTGAAAATATTAACAGCTGATTGCCATTTTTCACAGATATACGGATATTATAGACAGGAAAGCACTAAGATAGTTCCCAGTAAATTCTCACTTAGGCGCATAGCTCACAGCTGATACTGTTTTTATTTTTATTTTACAAATCTGGATATGAGGTTCTTATTATCCCCAGCAAATGTACACAAGGCCAGCTGCTATCTGGCACAGGCTATCTTGGTAAACTCCATTTATTATTAAAAAAGTCAAACCTCCATTTTCTTACAGTTTGGTTTGGTTTTTTTTAATTTAAAAAGCCATTAGATCACTGTCAAGAGCAAAATGGGCAGTGAGCAATCCATTTGATAGTTCCTGAGTGCAGCATTTGCACTCAAATGCAAACATGCCTAAGATACAACAGAAAATATGCCAAGATACAGTAGAACATCTCTAAAAATGCTAACTTTGTGTCCAAAGAAATGACGGATTTATATTATCCTGGAAAAAAAAATTTGACTGGCTCCAATTTTGACAAACTGACACTGATATTACTTAAAGGATCTGAATAACAAGGTTTTATTAAAGCAAAAGGATAAGTCATAATTCAACAGGTTACTTATTTATGTAAAACAGTGCTCAGCTTGAAGTGCCTGGGACAGAAAAGCACAATGCATATATGAAGAGGCATCATTAGGAGGAAGAAATATGCTTGGGCAAACCTGGACTTGAATTTAGAAGTTCAAGTTTCACATGGAAAATACACCAAACAACAGACTAAAAAGGCAACTTGCCCAATTTTAATACAATGTTTATATACCTGTTGCAGTGTTTTCTTCTGCCATATTGGCTCAATCATATGTAATCTCTAGCATAAACACAATTTTACACATATAAACAGAATATTTTACTGAAAATAGCAAGGTTAAACTGCACAGTGTGTAGTGGTTTGAGGAGTACCTTTTCCAAAGTATGCTCTTTCACGGGGTTACACAGAAGAATACTGTTTGATTTCAAGGACCAAAAAGTCTGATGTTCTCCATTGTACAACAACCACCTCACCAGAGGACAGAATTTTTTGGAAATTTAATATGACAAAATGTATTTGATGCTTTTCCATCAGAGGATAATGTCTCTCGAATATTTCTTATGGAATTAGTAACTTCAAGCTATTCAATCTATGGTGTATTCGTGGTCCATTCAGTTCATAATAGAGAAAGGACTGTTTCTGTTACACTCTGGCAGAACCTCTGCCAGTAATAATGATTTGTAACAAATGTGCAGCGGCGACAAAAACATTATAGGTATTGTGGTTCCAAGATAAATCTCATTTTAAATAAATTATTTCCAAGTTCTATTTCTTGCACTGCTTTTTAGTAGGTCTTTTTAAAAAATATATGTAATATAATATAATATGTGCATCCTTATAGCTACAGCCACCTATATTTGTATATGTGGCTATAAAGATTACTTGGCTATCCTCTAACAATGCTACTAACTTCAAATTTCCATCCATTCGGAAATTAGCCATGATGCATATTGATTTTTTCCATCTCTGTTTCATAACATTTACTCTCTCCCATGATAATGCCATCTCAGCAATACTAATGAGAATTTTTCATCCTGATAATTACAAATAAAAAGCAAACAACTAATACATCGAGCTGTTTAACAATGCAGCCTTACCTCTTCTTCCCTCTTTGTCCCCTCTTAAAGGGGAGATCAATAATACCATTCACATTTAAAATCCTCACTTTCCCTGTTCTGAGCAGAGCTACATACACAGCTGACTTTTCATGGCAAAACACAGAACACTCACCTCACAATTTAATAGAGACATCGCAGAAAAGAAGAGTTGTGGAAAACAAAGCAAAAGCACTTGCATTTTAATCAGTGGAAGCCCATCACAATAGCAAACAGTCAGAGGAGGTTTCTTTCTTACCCCACAAGCAAACCACATAAAAATTTCCAGCAACATTCAAAACGGAGTTCCCAGCCCAGTAATTGTTTTCAATCCTTGACTGCTTAACACTCTCAGCTTTTTTTTCAATAAGAGCCTGTTTGCTTAGTTTGGGGGGGGGNGTTTGGTTAGTTTGGGGAAGGGGGGGGGGAATAATAAAAAAAAAAAAAGGCAAGCTCTAAAGAAAGGATTAAGCCCTGTATTTTACGGAGAAAGAACATAAATTACAAATACTTTTTGAATCTCGAATATGCATTCTTTAATCTTCTGCCCTGCTGGGAAGTGTAATAAGAATTAAGGCAGAAAGAAGCTTTATTGCTTCATTGAATTTGTTCAGCGGAAGATATGCTTTTGACTATCTGCAACTAAATCTGAAAATTCATGACCACTCAGACAATACTCCTACCGTTTATAAGCCTGTGCATTACAAAGAGAACTAGGAAAGCTTACAGAAACCCACCTGGTGAACAAACTCTCCAGATTCAAAAGGGCAAGACAGAAGGCCATGTGGATGTGAAGCAAACAAGCCACGACTGTGAGAAGATGGTGACAAGACTCCACGTACTGGCAATGCAGTTCTTCAGTGCAGTATGGCCTCATAAGGAAAAAATTACAAACAGATCGGATTGATGGATATGAGTTAGCTAGGGATAAGAAAACCCATGGAAGAGGTTAAAGGTTGGAAAAAGTAAAGTGTTGGTTACTGTCTACTATTTCTTTGCAGTAGCATTAACTGAAATCTAAATATTATGCTTTGAATTTAAAATGAAAACAAAGATAAATTGATAAAACCCACAGAAGTCAAAAGGAATGCTAAAAGCAGAAATAGGCAACATCATCCTTTCCTTCCTTTCCTTCCAAGATAGCAAACAGTCTTGCCCTTATGAAAGATTTTTGCTGTGATCCCATGATGATAAAAATAGCCCAAGAAAGAAAAGAGAAACCCTTAGAAGTTATTTTCCTCCTTTTGGTGCAGTGTACCCAAGCGCAAAGAATCAATATGTACATAAAAAAGGAAAGAAAACAAGGCTGCTGTTACTCCTTTTTCTCCTCCTTCTCAATATCAGAAAAAATATGGTAAGGAAGCAGTATGAACTTCAGGAAATGGCTAGGGTTTACAGCTTTCTGACATCCCATTTAATGCCAGCAAAGCTCATCCCTAAATTCCAACAAGTTGAGCACATACTGCATCACTGCAACTTGATTTACATGCACCAGAACATTGCCTCTTGCAGACATGCTTCACAGCAGACAGCAGAAAATATTTGATGCCAGCAAAAATTACACTGTGAGGGTAGTCAGGGCTGTATTTCAGGCAAGCTCTGGTCAGAGTAGGGCCATGAGCCTGGGCTGGGCCATGGCTGCCATCAGGAAAAATAGCAGGCACTTCACTCACACCTGATAACATTGCAATCCAGAATCTGGGAGCACAAATATTAGGGTTAGACCTTGATTTGGAAGGAGGCAGGGCCACATCTAAATCAACAGATGTGTCTGGTTACCAGGGACAGAACCCAGGGTACAGAGAAAGGCTGAGCACACAGAATACAGTCTGAAGGACCAGGCAAGGCTTGGAGTTGGACTGTGCCCTGCAGAGCTGCTGGCACACGCTTGCTGGTTAGGGCACAATATGTTTTTTTCTAAAGAGCTTAGCAGTCAACAGCATCTGGCTCAGGGAAATGCCAATGACAGTTATTCCTGAATCACTACAGGGTTGTTATTCCGTCTGCCACACAGGACAGTGGCTTCTCTACAGACTATATGAACAGGTTCAAGTTTCCAAAAACAGAAGATAAGGTAATGCAAAACCTATGTGG
This sequence comes from Climacteris rufus, assembly GCA_013398175.1. Lineage (NCBI taxonomy): Eukaryota > Metazoa > Chordata > Aves > Passeriformes > Climacteridae > Climacteris > Climacteris rufus. The sequence goes on from VZRZ01006076.1 coordinate 79,847, forward strand.
ATCCTTGCACTCATTTAAGTCACACAAATAATAGGGGATTTTGGTCTCATCTACAAAGATGCTGCCTTATGTAAACAATATCCCTGTGACAAAAGGCCTGTGGTAAAGGGACTGTGAGGGATAAATGCAAAACAGTTCCCTCGGGTGAGCCAAAAAAGCTGCTCAACAGTGAAAAATTTAATAGAGGAAAAGTTGAGGAATACGCTAATAAAGACATGGTGGTGTTGAATATTTTTTATTTTCCATCTTTGGAATACAGTTAAATCATTGATACAAAATTACATCACACAACCAACCTTTAAACACTGAAAATCCCCTAGACAGCTTAGTAATGCAAGTATGTATTTTTTCATGTCAGGCATAGCTTAGATGTGTGTTGAACCTTTTTCTTTCCCTGGGGCTCCTCAGAAAAGTAGCATGACAGTGACTCGCAAAAAGAATTCCTACTTAATGTAGGATTAAAGCAGGTTCTCTGCTCGATAGCACAGATCGTCCCTTGCTTCTAGGAATGCATTTCTTCCCCTCAGGGTGTAAGGAGATGAGTCTCTTACACATCTTTCACAGAAGTGGTTCTCTCTGTGCAACTGAGGTTTCAGCTGTGATAAACCTTAGGTGATCATTAGAGAGCAAGGGCAAGAAAGAGTAAATACAGGAATTTAGTAATAAATGTAGGGTGTTAGTGGAATAATCCCAAGCCTTGATAAATGTAATGATTTTGTTCCTATCATGAAACAGATCATGTTCCAGGAAAATCTTTAAGGGTTTACAGACTTTACAGAAGCAAAACAGTTTGTGAATAAATCCAAAGCTAGGATGAGGAAAGCCAGTCCAAAGCATGCAGGGCTGGACAGAAGAACAAGATGCATAAAACAGGGACAGGAAGAAAAGTAAGATCAGTATGCATGGCATATTTCTAAAGATAAGTAGAAATGCTCTTTCCTCAAGTGAAGTGTTCAGTGATTGAGTTACAAGACTTTATTGATTTAAGTGGTATGTCTGGCACCACAAATTGTTGTGGAATACCTAGAGGACATTTTAGATAAAAGCAGGTTAGTGACTGTGCCTAATTTTTATTGCTCATCAGCACAGCCAAAGAGAACAAAAACCCCAAACATCTGCAGGTTCAGAGGCACAGGGGATGAGCTGTGAAATTTTCTGAGAGGAAGGATAAAAAGCTTTGAATTTCATCAAGGGAAAATAAAAGGATGACTCAGTAAATAACTATTCTTGTGAGGTTAAGGATTTTTTTTTCTCCTCCCTTTGGTGGACACTGCATTCTTCTTAGTATGTATTTCCCCTGGGCAACTCAGCATTTACCTCATTCCCAGTGAATCATTACAGCATTCAGTAGTCCTTGAAATTAATCTTTTCCCACTGTGAAAGGATGTCTTAGAGAAGCTACAACGGACATAAGAGCTATTTTTGCACTATTGGACAAAATCATTGTGCTTGGTTTTACTTAATTGACATACAAACTTTATTTGCTATTTTAATGGATTGTACCATTAACACAAAGCCAGATGATAAAAATACAGATAAGTGCACAACACAAGGAGAATGGAGAATGAATAGCAGATGAATCTTACATTAGCTAATGGAAACAGAAGACTAACTCTGAGCCTGGATTATGCCCATCTCCTAATCAAGTACAGTGCTAAAAGTGCACGTTAATGTATGCCACAAAACCAGTTGAAAACACAGCAGAATGGTGCTTTATTGCACTTCACCCATTTGGAGTTTCTGTTTCAAAATAACTGTGTGTTTACACTGCTATGGAAAAGGTCATCATTTTGATAGACAGATGTTCAATATATTATATATAATATAATACATAATATATTAAGCAGATTGATGAAACTGATAGGCATTTGTAATCAATACCTTCATAGACAGAGAGGCCTGATTATTTTCAGGTAACAACCACACAAGTTGAGTGTGTAGGAAGGAGGAAATAATGAGTGAGGGGAAAACTGAGGTAGTTTTAGAGATCCAGAAGAACCAAGAAACTGAAGTGAATGGACAGTCTCAGGATGAAACAGGCCAGAATAAGCCCTTACTGATTCCAGTCATACTAGTGGCACTGTGAAAAACATCTGTGATATCTATATCCTGTTCTTTGCTTTCTATCTTATGTACTAATAAAGCGTTGAAGTCAGAACGGTTTATCTTTGAAGATCAGTTGAGTTTCAGACCTTGGAGATAACTCAAGTAGTGTGTACTGCAGCAGCAACTTTTATTTCCTCTAGCAAACTGACCATTTGCAGAAAAAGTGAGAGTTAGTTATTTTCATTGTTACTCACAGGGGGAATTAGAGCCTGGAAATTAAGAAGAATGCTGGTGATGATGATTCTGCTGGTAAGAAGATGGCAACACGGATTTTTTTTCCTCCATTAGTGTTTACTTATAAGAATGCTGCAAATCTAATCACCTTTGCTAGTTCTGTTAGCAGTGACCTTTTAATTACGGCACACGCTGTAATTACAAAACCAACACACATTATGAGATGTTGATGTTAAGGCTATGTCCCTATAGTGGTTATATTCCCTTTACAAAAACATATGTTTAGACCAAACATTAAATACTCTCCCCTAACTGCATGCCAGCTGTTACTTTGTTACTCACATTACTTATTACTTCACTTCAGTTGCTTTGTTCTGCAGTCTGAAAACCTGGGGAAAGCCTGAATAACTCTTTTGCATTTAGCTAATTCAACATACATATACTCACCTGAAACATTGCAAGACACTATTGTCCATAAATGTCTAAAGGCTCTTACGAAGACTTCTTTTTGGTTTCTAATTCAATGTATGGTATGAACACTGTATGAAAGGCTCAGTTGTTTCCTTCAGTTTCCTGATATCCCACCAAAGCAAACTGAATTGATTGAAATGCAGCCTACTGATGCTTTTGTATCACTTTAGAAGCTAATGGCAACCTTCCACCTTTTTTGTTGAATGGTATAATTGGCCTGCCAGAGAGGATCTGGGATTTTAACATGTTTCTTGTTTGGCTGTGCTAACCAATTATTCTGCAGTCGCTGTCAAGGCTGCAGACTTTTCTTCATTGGGGTCATTAAGCTTGTCAAAACTAATTTGTCACCAAAACTGCTGACCCTCATTGCCTCTGACAGCAGTACAAGTGTCAAACTAAAAAGGCCTTTGCATTACAAGAAAGTAAATGTCTGATCAGAGCCCACCAAACGTCCTAATCATATGCCACAGTCTGCCCTTCTGACACCAGGAGAGATGGAAACAGTACCAACTAAATTACACGGGGTCACCAAACAACACCACTAATCACTCTGTAAAACAAGTAAACAAAGCCTCAAACAGCTAAAGGGAAAGAATGCTTGAAGGCAGTGTGTGACCTACAGAGATGATAGTGAAGAATAGGGTTGTTTTATTTTCAGTTAAAAAGATGATGCAAGTCAGTCTGAAACAAAACTCTATGAAAGGAGTTATCAGCTGACTCAGACCACATCTTTGGAAAGTTGATCAGACACAGCAGCTGGCAGTAATGCACTTTGCACCCAATCCAGCAGATCATTACTGGATAATCCTCTCTATATTCTTGGCCACCCAAGCGACATCTGAATCAGGCCAGTGGCAGATTTCTTATCTGATGTAATAGTAAGCACTAAGTACTTCATATCAGACCACATTTACTACAGTGGGGTAACATTTGTCACAAACTATCTGCATATACCTAGAATTTGCTTCACTGAAACTATGTGATGTGTTCTTATAATAAAGTTAATATCTTTATTAATATCACTTTATTTTGGTGGCAAATAACTCATAACCTGATTCTTCATGGTTGTGATTATATTCAATTTAATGACGCAACTTGGAATTAGCACCATGACTTCAGTTGCTATAGTTTATTTGACAGGAGAAGAAAAATAAGTGAAAAGATTCAGAGGAACATTTTCTCTCAGCACGTTCTTAACTGTTTAAGGCATCAATTCTGGGAGGGCCTTTATCTCCAATACCATAAGAGGTCCTGCTTGGTTCAATTGAGATGACTCGTACTACCACAAGCTCACCCCATACATAAATCTTTGCAGTGTCAGGATCTTCACCTTTATGGGTGTTGGTTTTGCAGGGCCCGTTTTTTTTTTGTTTGTTTTTCTGGGGTGGGGTGGAGGAGGGGCACAAAGATGGCTCCTGTGAGAAGCTGCTAGAAGCTTCCACGACATCCAACAGAGCCAATCCCTGACGGCTCTGAAGATGGACGTGCTGCTGGCCATGGCTGAGCCAATTAAAGATGGAGGTAACACCTCTGTGATGACATATTTAAGAAGAAATCAAAACGAAGTTGGTTGCTCAGTTTTAATTCCAGTTAGATGGAGAGGAGTGAGAACATGTGAGAGAAACAACAATGGAGACACCAAGGTCAGTGAAGAAGAAGGAGGGGGAAGAGCTGCTCCAGTAGCCAGAGCTGAGACATCCCTGCAGCCTGTGGTGAGGACCATGTAAAAGCAGTGTCCTCTTGCAAACCAGAGAGGCCCACGGGGATGCAATGATGCACCTGCAGCTGTGGGGAAGGTGTCCACCCCAGAGCAGGAGGGGTGGATGCCTAGAGGGGGGCTGTGGTCCAGTGGGAGTCAACATAGATACAGAGGCCTTGCTCCCAGGTCTGGTGGGAGTCATCATGGATAAAGAGGCCTTGCTCCCAAGTCAGACCAGCCTGTCCTTGGAAGGACTGCACCCCATGGCAGAGGACCCACAGCAGCAGTACTGGGCGGTACTGTTTGGTGGCAGGTGGGATTCAGGTTGCAGCAGATTGGGAGGACTGCTGCTCCTGAGGTTTGGACCCATGCTGGAGTATTTCATGGAGAACTGTCCCCCGTGGGAAGAGGATGCCACGGGGAATCAATTCCTCTCCCTGAGCAGCGGAAGAAAAATCTCGGGTGATGAACTGACCAGAAAACCCCCCCCACCCCTGTCTCCCTGCACCATTGGTGGGAAGGAGGGAGGGGCTGAGGGGGGAAAAGGTGTTTTAAAGGGCTCATTTTACTTCTCATTATCCTCCTCTGATTTTGTTAGCAATAAATCCACTTAATATCCTCAAGTTGAGCCTGTTTTGCCCTTAATGGTAATTGGTTAGTGTTTTTCTCCCAGTCCTTATCTCAACATCCATGAACTCTTCATTAAAATTTTCTCTCCTCTGTCCAGCTGCAGAGGGGGGCAGGTGAGCAAGCGGCTGTTCATGGGTGCCTGGCATTTGGCCAGCCTCAAACCACAACAGTATGCTACACTATAGTACAAGAAAAGTTCAGTAAATACAGTGACAGCAAGATGTGTTCAGTTTTCCCCCTAGAAGCCTTCAAGGTCCATCACCTTTTCTCCATACGTTTTGTAAAACAGTTATTTTTCTAAGCGTTTGTAAAGATATCTTTTTAATGAAACCAGGCGTATGCAATGTATCTCAGCAAACAGGATCCAGTCTTAAGAGAAAATTACTGTTGTTGGATTGTATGTCTGTGTGAAATACACTTATTTAAACAAGGTTGAGTCACTCAGTGGTGCAACAGCAATGTAATGACTTTGCACACTACTGCTCCCATTTAAGAAAGAAAAACAAAAGAAGAAGAGGAAAAGAACAAAGAAGAGTAGAGTAGTGCTGTACAGGATCCCAGGATTTTGTTGAGTTTTAATGATGTCATTCAATATTTAACCTCTGGTGACAGGAAAGATTTTTTTCCTTCTTTTGGCAGGAAAGCAAATTCAACACTAATAAAGTCCTGTATTTGAAGCCAAGATTGGATGTGAATCTTAAGTTGCTTCTAGCCTTCTCTATCCCTTCCCCCTGGACATAAAGAGTAGCCACAACTAAAAATTTATGCTTAAAAAAGCCACATAATTATTTCAAGCTTCTTTTTTCATTTATATTTGGGATAGGCTTGTACCAAAGGACTATTACATTCACTGGCAAAAAAAGTAATGACAATGGTCATTATGGTATGAAGATTTGGGGAAATGACAAATATTGCAACTTGCCAAGAATCACAGACAAAAGTTTTTAAAATATGCACATCGCTTGACTGGCAAGTTCTATTGTTAAAATCAGGCAGGGTTGGATCAATCTGAGGGGAGACAGAAAAGAAGACTAGAGAAAGAAATGGGTATGACACTCTTCATATTTCCTAACTGCTCATCACTATTAGAGTGAAGTACTCCTAAGTTCTCCTCATGGAAAACAAATTACATGATTTCTTGATGTTTTTATTTCATGGAACAGCATTGGTGCTAAGAGTTGGTATATGCAGAGAAACAGGATTTTTTTTCCTTTTGTTTACCTTAATGTTTAGCATTCACAGGCAGACAGATGAACTCTTACTCTCATGGGATGTATATCAAAACTTCACAGAGTCAAAGTCCTGGATGGGCCAAGAAAATATCCAAAACAAGTATTCCTAGTTCATATCAGAAAAGCTTAAACTATTTTACAATTGTCCACTAGCAGCCTAGAAGCAGACAAAGTTCAAGGCAAAAATAATGAATATGTGCATATGAACATTTCCACAAAGGTTCCAAGCTGGGAAAGCAGCTTCTTAAGTTGCAAAGTGGCTATTTTATTTTATTTTATTTTATTTTATTTCATTTTATTTTATTTTATTTCATTTTATTTTATTTTATTTTATTTTATTTTTATTATGGAGTCCCATAGAAAGGAATAGGAAATAAAACCCCATTACTACAGTTTTTATTCTCTGAAAAATAAAGAACTATACTCACCAAATGCAGCTTCTTACCATACAAAGTGTAATGTACCTTATATCACCAACAGGTGTCAGGGAATGACAATAGGTGTCAGAAAGAAAAGGAATAGATGTAAGGTGCAAAAGGTGCACCATAAGCCACCCACATGTCAATAATCCTCCATTATCTTCTCATAACTCCCTCAATTTGCCTAGAACATGTAACTGCTCCAGGATCTTACAGGATGGAATCAGAGTTGTTCAGATTACTGTCATAATTTCAACCAGAAATTTGTGACCCATGACACCTGAAAGCCCAGTGAGAGAAGGACCGCAGCAATGAATAAACTGCATTTTGATAATAGCTTTTCACACCAGTCATTCATCCCAGAACTAGACTTACCAGTTTAAAACTCCAGGTCAGGTCACTATACCTAATTAACCTTCTGCAACATAGAAACACTCTTATTTTCTGTTAATAGGAATAAAGCACATTTTTTAGTGTTAAAGTTAGAGATTCCTACAAAACTATCCCCTCAAGTGGTATATGGATCTGGCTACTATCAGAAATCATGCTTTATAAACATTAGAATGGACAGAAGCTGACTAAAAGTGCAAAGTTGTGAAAGACAGCAGAATACCACTACATATAAAGACTGGGAGTTAGGTTTCAGTATAATTCCTAGTCAAGTTTAAAACACATGTCTATTCAGTCTGAGCATTCTGCAAATCTACATATTCTAGCACAGTTTTATAAAAAGCTGATTTCAAACTGACATGCATGAGTATCCAGGGAAAACACACATTTAGCATATTCCTAAATATTTGTGCTGTCCATACAAGAACATGAATAACTGTAAGTAATAAAACACCACTTGTGTTTTATTGTGTACCCATATAAAAAAGATTTAGAGAAAAGGTCTCAATGAAAAAGGTTAGAATCAGTATGTGGACATAAGAGTTGTGAGTCAGTACTGGTAAAAAAGTATCTGTAGAAGTGGCATTTTGCATTCATTTTCATTACATAAAAATATCTACAAAAGTGCAGGAACGTCAAAAATCAAACCTGAGGAAAGATTATCTAATATCCCCTATTACAAAGTATGTCTGAGACTGGAATGTGCTATAGGAATGTGCTGTTCTGTGAATACGAAAAAACAGATGTGCTTAGAAGCCATTCCACACTCAGTCTAAGCTATGTAAGAAAAACTAGATTGGCATGTTTTAGATTATCGATCATTTAATAGTGACCTGCAATGGAAAATGGTAAAGGATCTTGGTGAAAAATTTGTCATTAAAGAGATACTTTTTACAGCTCCAGGGCATGTTCTGATAGGACAAGGGGGAATGATTTAAAATTGAAAGGGAGTAGGTTTGGATTAGGTATTAGGAGAAATCCTTTGCTGTGAGGGTAATGACACACCAGAACAGGGTTGCCCAGAGAAGCTGTGTTTGTACTTTCCCTGGAAGTGTTCAAGGCCAGGTTGGATATGGTTTTGAGCAACCTGGTCCAGTGGAAGGTGTCCCTGTTTATGGCAGAGGGCTAGAAACCAGATGATCTTCAAGATCCTTTCCAATGTAAGCTGTTCTATGAGTATGGAACTATTCTATGACTATGGAACCAGCTGACTGGATAACTTTGAATCAGAAGTATATTTTACTAGTTAATTTAACATAGGGATTTCATAATTGTTCTCATTTGATTGACATATATGGATCAAATCAGTAAGATAAGGCAACTGACGTGTATTGGTGCCAGCCAAAGATGACCCCAACTTTAACTTCCCGGTATTGTCAAATGGTTTGCTAATTGTTCCACCAACCCTTCTGACAGAAGCAATGATGTTGCAGTGTTCCTTCATCCAAAAATCAGGTAGGTTAGTTTCTATCATTACTATCTAAGCAAGAAGCCTTAACAAATATGCACATGACTAAGGAAAACATATGCTATTATGCAACTTCCAAAGCCAGCAAAACACAGGAAGAGTAAATGCCAGCAAAAAACACTTACTGGGAAAAGCTTTGTATTGAGCCATTCTACTGTCCATAAAACTCAGTATTTATGGTTGTGCCTGAGCAATCTGGATTTTTTTCAGTGGTATTCATTTTTTCAACTCGTTAGTGCTTGTATTACAAAGGAATACAAATTCCTTCCTCAGTCCCTTGTAGCACATGTCTTTCAATAATTTGTCAGCTCGTAACAACCTCAGAGGAGCTTTCTCAAGCAAATGACAAGGTCAGAAGAGCTCTCCATCAACTTTTTGGTGGGTGTGAATTTACAGCTTCATCCACACACATCTTAGAATGTCAGGTATCTATCTACAGATAACAACAAAGGAAAGGAGCAAAAGTGAGAAAGGATGACACTTTTGCAAATTTTCATTCCAGGGAAACTAAGATTCATCCTCAGATTTCAATATACATTATTAAGTTTCCACTCTTCCAAATACAAAATAGAATTTCTCAAAAATCGTTGAAAAAGAAGTCAGCAGAAATATTTCAACTCCCTCAAAACTGAACCCTGGCATCAGCAATGTAGTGAAATGTTTGCAAGGATCCTCTTCTTTAGACTTCCCACCTAGCCACAGACAGTGATAATTCTAGGATTTTGTGTTCTTTCTGCTGGTTAAACAGTGAGAGTTCACCTGCACGGCAGTTTGCATGATGTAACAATGTTTTGTGTCAAAGCTCAGTTAAACTTTTCACTTGGTTGTGTCTGTGCTTTGCTATCACAAAAAAACATTCCGCATTGAGTTACACATGTAATGTATGCAAACAAATTAGTTGATGACTGCAAAGCTGCAAATTTTGAGCTCTTGACAAGAGAGCATTTTGAAAAGCAGGTCTTCAGCATTTAAAGTTGAGCAAAAAACAAGAGTGATGAGTCCAACTTCAGAGTTCTTTAAATATTTCTGCTTACAGGACATCCTAGTTTCACAACATAATTTCTCCAGCAGTGGAAGATGTGACAAGTTTGATAGCCAGGCCACAAAGGAGAAGCACTGCCTGTGATTCCCCCAGGATTAGGATTCAACCCCAGTCTCCACATTCAGTCCCACAGCCACAGTGCCCACTGATCTCTGCTGTTCCAGCAGCCCTCCCTTCCAGTGCATGAGGTAGAGTAATACACTTCTAAACTGTATAAACAGAAATCAATTTACTAATATTACTGGTTGTCCAAATCTGTCTCACAGAATCCACATCTAATTATTATTTTCCACTTTAATTATATTAATTTCCACTTCAATTTTAAATTTGTTTTGGTATAATCAACATAATTAAGATTCATTTAACTGCCACTACGTGTTGAAATTCTATGCTTTTACCATAGGTTTTTGTGTTTGATAATCGGCCTTTCCCTCTCTTGCTTTCTTAAACAGCTAGCAAGACAACTTTAATTTTGATTTTCTTCTATTTTAAATGCAAGGAGAATGATGTTGAGGTAATTTGAAAATATTAATAATTTTGTCTTTCACTAAGATGGTAAACAGAACCAATGCTCTGGCACTAAAGAGCAGAAATAAACAAGTAAACAAGATCCCAAAGGAGATTCCTTTGGATGGGTACAGAAAGAGAAACAAACCAATTTGAATCAGAGTTTGGACTTCCTGGCATGTATTTTATCTACCTGTGATGGAAAACAAAATTTAAAACAATTCACAGAGAATTTAGGACAAGATTGTTATAAGGCTTCAAAGAACCAGATTTTTTTCCGTATATGGAAAGCTAGAGTGCAGACTGCAGGTGAATGAGTTCTTGGAATCTCAGTTTATGGGACTTTAATAAGTCTGACATAATGAAACCCAAGAACATAAATTGCAAAAGAATCTAATTTACTGAAACAATTTTACCTTGCCTAGGGTAAATTAATTGCAGTCTTTTTACTTGAAAAAGTAAGTGTATATTTTTCCAGTCTTTTCAATGTCAAAAGACAACTGGAAAATCATGACTAAAACAAGCTACATTAACTTTTCAAAAGCAGGGCTATAAAAACTTACATATGTTTTATTCTCCTCAAATTACATTGTGTTACAAACAGGAGAACAAAGACTAATCAGAATTTTCTGATTACAGCTATCTAGACCATAGAGCTGGATTACAAATCACTGTTCTCTCCCTCTAATGAGAAAGCAATAGAGTAATTACTTGAAGCAAGGTCACACTAACAGGAAAGGATTAAGCACTCTTGATCAGGTGTATCTCAGCTGTTGAAGTCACTACCTTAAGGATTACTCTCAACAGAAAAAAAAATACAGCTCTTTGCAAACAAAACTGGGCTAAAACTCAACAAGCTAGAGCTGATGATGGAAGCCATGTAGTCTTGTCCCTCTAAATGATATTCCTGGTTTTCCTTGTCCGCCACTATTTTTATGATCCTTTATAGATGCACTTTAAGAGTTTGCTTCTGAAAGCAACTTCTTGCAAAGTCTATGAATCTGTGTACTGAGGTCATTAACAGGTGCATGAGTCTTGTAAAATCTGCCTCACTTTTCAACCTGATTTGGCTGGGCAGTCTTTAGAAAAGCATGATTTCTTTTCAAATGAACAGAGAAATCTCTCACTACATTTATGCGCCACTGCTGGGAAAAAAAACCCAACAAATGGCATTCCTGTTAGTTGCTGAAAAATATTCCATGTGAAGTAAGTTATTTAAACATGAAACATGGGTACAGTAATTTTTAGCCAATACTTAGAGTGACAGGTACAGCCAGTCAGAGAGTAGGGCAGATATTACAATGTCCTACTCTTCTTTCAAACACAAAGCAGCAGAGCCAAGCGCAACACTTACTACAGAAAAGGGTCCCCTCTTCAGTTTCCTCTTGGAAATTCTGTGAAACATGGACAGTAACAGGTATGAGCATGATTTATATCAACACAGAACTGCTTTGGAGGCAACACTTTATTCCTTTTTTGTTTTCCCCATGTTGGCATAGCCCACGGTAGGATTTCACCTGGTTTATTTAAATAAATTTGATTGCCTTTTTTCTCCAAGTGTTGATCAATTTCTACCAAAATTCCCAATTGTGAAGAGTGTTGGTGCATTTTTTGGAAAGGTAAAGCAAAGACTAAGGAAACTTCTCTTAAAAGCAATACAAAGGCATTGTCAAAAACCATTATATGCTTAGTTCCAGGGCTACTGGTTCAGATTGAAACAAAACCTTTTTTACCTTTGTAATTTTAGCCTTGAATTTTGAAAGTCTCTTGGCTGTAAGAAAAGCATGAGCGCATGTTTAATTTTTTGCTAAAAATGCAACAAATGTCACTCTTAATCTTGAATATCCTGAAAGTAACAATTGAAAAATGCATTTCTGCTACTAAAACACATTTTAAATTGTTCAAAATTACTTCATACAGAAAGTTTTAAAACTTTATTTTACATTTATTTCTTGCTTTGGTTTCTTTTCAATTATCTTGCCATCTCATTTCTCATGGCAGAAGAAATTGAGATGAACCCGCTAGGTCTTCAAAGGACAAAGAGCAGATAGATGTCCAAGAATAAGAGGGTACAACTAACTTATGAGCTGATAAAGAGAAAGACCATGATAATAAACCAGATTGGAAGGAGGTTAAAAACATCGCCATTCTCCTACCTGTAGCAGAAAAAGCTGACCATGAGGTAGGAAACCTCCTCCAATTCTAGCCTGGGTGCTTGCAGACATGTCAACAATATTTTTAGGAATATGACCTGTGTGCATTGTATTTTCCAAGTGAGCGAGTACATGCTTGGCATTGTTGAAAACTTCACACATTGTGCATATATGTCAAGAAAGTATGCAGCACTTATGGAAGCTTAGCAGATCTAGGAAACAAACAAGCCCACACCTTTCTGTGGACTTTAAGCTTTATATTTTTGCAGCTATGGAAATCAGGAGCTGAAACAGCTCATCACAACCACCACACCTTTGGCAAGGAAAAATTATGCACAGCATCAGGATACCCTTGACTAACATCTATCTGCTGGTTCAATATTGTGAGGCAGCTCTGTGGGTACTGGCAGTAAAGGATGCCTTAGTGAAGGGCTCAGTTGTACAGAGTAAAGAAAAATACTCCTGCTCTTTGCTGTGAGTACAACATTCAGTTATTTCACTATTTCACTGTTCAGAGAAATTTTCCATCCTTTCTCAGAAATCATGGCTTACTGTGTTTCATTCAAACCCAGTAAAACTTAAGGACCTAGAAATCTTGGTAAACTCATACCAACAGCTTACATCTTTGAAATGATAAAAATTACTCTCACAAAGAAGTTTTCGTGTTTCTTGGGCACAGTATCTGAACAATAATTACACATACTAAAACACAGAGCTGAAGATCCAAATTCTTAGTTAATTATCATTAGTCAGAAGTAAACAATACATGTGAATAACTGAAAGCTCAAAATTATAAACAATGTTAATTCACCAAATATGGAGTAAAAACTAAAAAATTCAGAGTTGAGGTCACAACTAGCCAAGTAACTTGAAATAGACACAAATAAGAGAAAAATTTACTGAACATGAACTCACATAACTAAACATCTAAGAAATCTACAAAACATAGAAATGTGATGAGAGGCACACTGTCCTATTCAAGTGTAGAAATATTTAGAGAACACACATCAGGTGTCTCAGATTTCTCTGAGGAGTAACTGTCTAGACTCTTCACAGCTCCATTGTCCTTCTCTGGACATCCTTCAGCACCTCAGTGTCTTTCTTGGAGTGAGGGGTCCAGACCTGAACACAGGATTGGAGGTGCAGCTTTACCAGTGCCCAGTACAGGGGGACAATCCCTGTCTGGTCCTGCTGGCCATGCTATTGCTGATCCAGGCCAGGATGCCATTGGCCTTCTTGGCCACCTGGGCACACCCTGGCTCATGTTCAGCTGCTGTCACCAGCACCCCCAGGGCCTTTTCCTGTGGGCAGCTCTCCAGCCACTCTGCCCCAGCCTGTGGCACTGCTTAGGGTTGTTGTGACCGAAGGTACCTGGCACCTGGCCTGTTGAACCTCACACCATTGGCCAATTAATGCAGCCTGTCCAGATCCCTCTGCAGAGCCTTCCTACCCTCCAGGAGATCAAAAAGCCCGTTCAACTTAGTGTCATCTGTGAACTTACTGAGGATACACTCAATGCCCTTGTCCAGATCATCACTAAACTTGTTAAACAGTGTCGTGGTTTGAGAAGTTTTGGGGGTCTAGCTTTTTGGGTGTGGTAGGGGCCAAAAGATGGCTCCTGTAAGGAGCTTCCAGAAGCTCCCACAGCTGTCCAGTCAGGGCCTATCTCTGATGGCTCCTGGGAGATTGATGTGCTGTTTTCCACAGTTGGGCCAATTAGGAAGGACAGAAATGCCTCTGTGACAGTATATTTAAGAAGCAATCTCTGTAGTACGCATGCGCGCACCATGTAACCCTGTAGTCATGTAGTTAGTAGATTAGGCAGGGGAGAAGGAGTACAGCAAATAACTAGGAAAAATAAGTGAAACATCAGATATGAAAGCCAGCAAATGATGCCAGTCTGCCAAGAAAGAGAAGCAATGGAGGAGGAGGTTCCTGCAGCATCGGAACTGATACATCTTCAAAGCCTGTGGTGAGAGACTTTAATCAAACTTGGAGCGGAGACGGTGCAGGAGGGAGTGAACTCCCACAAGAGTAGCTGTGTCTGGTGGGGACCAAGGACTTTACTCCTGAGTCAAGAAGGGAGTCAATTATGTTAAAAGAAGCCTGGTTTTATTCCTATCCTAAGAGAAAGACCAGCCCGATGGCAAAAGATGAAGCAGAGACAATGTAAAAAGGAGTGATCTCCTACAGAAGGGGCTTTGGTCTGGTGAGGAATGGACACAGTCAGTAACGGCTTCTACTCCTAAAAGAGTTGAACTGCAGGAGTCGGTGAGGTAAAGAAGCTTTGAGTCACCCCCACCCTAAGTATGGACCAGCCTAATTTGGGAGGAAACAGCGGCAGCAGTTTCGGGCGGGCTGCGTGCCAACTTCTGCAAACCGTGCTATGGTGCCAGAGGAGGAGAGAGAGAGAGACCTCCAGGTATAATTGCTAAGAAGAAGAAACAACTGAGCATCTGAGGACTAAACTCATTAGAGATAAAACCCCCTCCCCGGGTTCCCCTTATGATCTGGGAGGAGAGAGAGGGCTGTGAAGCTTTTGGGAAAGGGGGGGGGGGGATGGGAGGATGGCAGAGAAAAGAATGTTTGGGAGATGTTCCTTTGTTTTTGCTCGCTCCTTTTACTCTGTAATAAATTCACTTTATCATTTAAAAGCTCTGACCTTGTCTCAGCCTGATTTTGCTCCTCTACCAGCATTTCTTATCATGGGTTTAGTAACACAGTTCAATTCGGAAGGGGGAAAAAAAGCAGTCCTAGTGGGGCCTTGGCCATTTGGCCAGGGCTAAACCACTACAAACAGAATTGGCCCCAACACTGACCCATAGGGAGACCCACTATTTGCCAGCTGCCCACTGGATGCCACTGTCCACCACCACTCTCTTAAAAACTGTCCAGTTTTTAAGCTCAGAGTGCACATGTCCAAGCCATGGGCTGCCAGATTTTGCAGGAGAATGCCATGGGAGACAGAGACAATGGCTTTGCTGAAGTCCAGGTAGACAATATACACAGCCTTTCTCTCATTCATTAATTGGGTCTTGTAGGGTATTCAGGATCTTGTAGGAGCTTCATAGATACAAAGAGTCTGTGGGATGGAGCTAAACTGAAATCAGTCTAGCCTATTCAACAATATCACAACACAAACTTTCTTCAAGTTATCAGTTATATAAAAGAACATACTCTTTCAAGCTAAATGTTTGAATTTTACAAGATGTTTCCAGCACAATACATTTTTGACTTTTAGCATGTAAGCCTAGGGAGATTAATGGGGACATCTTATTTAAGAGCAATTTAATTCTCACCTAAGCTATTAGTGAAAAATGAGGGTTACTGTTTCACAGGATAGAATAATAGTGTTACTTAGACCCATAATCATAGTATGATTTGTACTTGATATCAGAAAATAGAAGGGTTCTGTAAAAGACTGTGGGGTGTGTATGCACCAGTTCAAGAAGAAATATTTCTTAATTCAAGTTCTGTAATCAAGGCTATTGAAAATGGGCTCACGGAAAAAGTACCACTGGCCCTATCTTCTGTCTGAATCTGTACAGACTGTCTGGCTCTTTTGTTCTCTTTTTTCTTGCTTGCTTTCTTTCAGAATTTTATTCTCACTTCCCTGTAGCTGGTTTCCAACAACTCAGCTAATTAAATACCACAGTGGTGACAGTGAATTTCAATGAGTACTACCCCATGGACTCTTGCCACCTTCCTAGCTCAGCCATCATGCAAGTTCTCACTGTATAGCTGAAGCAAGTTCATGCTTCTGCATATACTGTGCATTGGCTCAGTAAAACATAGGTTGGCATTGTATTGCATGCTGTCAGAGGAAAGTAACTAATTGTCCCTGCACGTATTTGCAGTAAAAAAAAACCAAACCAAAACAACAACAAAACAATAAGCGAAAGGGAGCATGTGTTGGTTTTGCAAGGCCCGATTTTTCGGTTGGGGGGGGGGGGGGGGGGGACAAAAAGAGGGGTTTTT
>VZRZ01006076.1:96314-190859 GCA_013398175.1 Climacteris rufus
AAAGATGGCTTCTGTGAAAAGCTGCTCAAAGCTTCCACAGACGTCCAGCACAGACAATCCTGGGTGGCTCTGAAGATGGATGTGCTGCTGGCCATGGCTGGGCCAATTAGAGATGGAGGTAACCCCTCTGTGATAACATATTTAAGAAGAAATCAAAACAAAGTAGAGCTGCACAGCTTTACTCCTAGGTAGACAAAGAGGAGGAGTGAGAACATGTAAGAGAAATCAACTATGGAGATGCCAAGGTCAGTGAGGAAGAAGGAGGGGGAGGAGGTGCTCCAGACACCAAGGCCAAGACATCTCTGCCACCTGTGGTAAGGACTGCAGTGTCCCCCTGCAACCTGGAGGCCCACAGAGATGCAGACATCCAGCCTCAGCTGTGGGGAAGGAGCCCTTGCCGAAGTAGGAGGGGTGGATGCCTAGAGGCGGGGGGTTGTGGTCCAGTGGGAGTGGATAAAGAGGTCTTGCTCCTGGGTCCAGTGGGAGTCATCACTGATAAAAAGGCCTTGCTGGCCCCCACCCTGAGTTTGGACCAGCCTGTCCTTGGAAGGACTGCATTTTGTGGTTGAGAAACTGGTGGGAGAAAATTCACCTCACGTCGCAGCAGTTTTGGAAAGGAGATTGATGCCACAGCACTTGCAGGAAGAAAAACTGGGTTCCTCCTCTCTAANCGCAGCAGTTGTGGAAAGGAGATTGATGCCACAGCACTTGCAGGAAGAAAAACTGGGTTCCTCCTCTCTAAGCAGAGAAAGAAAAATCTCAGGTGATGAACTGACCAGAAAAAAAACCCCACCCCTCTCTCCCTGCGCTGTTGGTGGGAAGGAGGGAGAGACTGGGGGGAGAGAAGGTGTTTTAGGGCTCATTTTGTTTCTCAATATTCTCCTCTGATTTTGCTAGCAATAAATTCACTTAATCTCTTCAAGTTGAGCCTGCTTTGCCTTTGATGGTAGTTAGTTAAAGTTTTCTTCCAGTCTTTATCTCAAACTCCATGAACTCGTCTTCAAACTTTTCTCTCCTCTGTCCAACTGCAGAGGGTTGAAGGGTTGGACATGGCAGCCTGGCATTTGGCCAGCCTCAAACCACAACAGTGCCTCATATCTAACAAAAATATCATTGTTGCAAAGATGTCAATGTCATGATTTTCAGTTACTGGAAAAGTTTCAGTGAAGGCAAAAGCAAAAGGGAAAGGAAATCGAAGAATGCAAAGGAGCAACAATGTAGGTAAAGAAGGGAAGACTGGAGGAAACTTTTGGTTTATGTAGGGCAGAGAAAACCCAGGGAAAATGCTCTAGGAAAAAGGTTCTTTCTCTTAGGAGTTCCAGCAGTTGCTTCTATCAGGCTGAGTATTTGAATGCAACTGCTTCCTGAACTAGATGGGTTTAGATGACAAAACTGAGGCAAAGACAACCCTGTCTAAGCCTACAGTGGTCAACACTGAGGTGCAAAACCTAGGGAATCCTTACCTCGACACCCTCAGCCCTCTGAAATCACATTTCTGAGTTCCAAGCTCTGGGAAGTGTTCACATCCAAGACCTTTAATACTTCACACCCAACCAGACATGCTGTCTACAGGTTTTGTGTGGGATCTGGTGTTCAAGAGTACTACTTGGGAATACATCCATAAATCTTGAAAATATCTGAAAAATTAGGAATTTAAGAAGACAGAATAATCAAGACAACATAAACATCTCACTTGCAATTTCTTGGTCAAATTTCTGGGCATATTTATGAAGCTTAAGAACACAAGCAAACAAACAAAAACTGCTACAATTTAGGATAAGTTATCTCCAAGTTTCTTATAAATTGATACATGCTTTTATGCCATTAGCAGAATCACACGTATGAGTAAGGCATAGGCACAACTTTAAAATTCACAAACTGGAATCTTCTCAGGAAAATAAGCATTACGATTCCCAGGACTCAAATTTTAATACTTCTGACTAAGGTCTGGATGTTAGTAGTTTTAGAACTGAACAAATGAGATTTTAATCCTTAAAATTCTCTCTTCTTCTTTCCACTACAACTAAACAATGTCCCTCTGAGTTTTTTCTTGGAATGGAAATAGAACTTTGAACAGCTTCTGTACATAAATACCTTAGGAGTTACAGGATAAATTCTTTTATATGCTCTGCCTGTGAGCATTTTGTTACACAGATTCTTTATAAGCCTTTGAATTACTATTCAGAAAGAACTCCCATGCTCCTGAACTGACAAAATTAGTTCTTTTAATGGTATGCCTGCCGTGAAACTCGAGTTCCTTGTTGTGATTGTCATAGTTTTAAAAGCAGCTTGCTAAGTTACAGCTTTTCTCTCTAACATACTGCACACGAAAGCAACAGATTTATTAATGTTGTGCTGTCTTAAGTACACAACAGATAGAAGTAATTTATCAAGCAGACCTCATCAAATCACAGTAATGCTCTCACTGTATATTCTTCAAAATAATTTTGTAGCGTGTTTTGGATAAACTTGATATATGTTATTGTTTTATGTTAGTATTTCTGTCAATACTGAGTTCTTGGAAAAAAAGAGGATACATAAGACTCTGTGAGAGGATAAATGCAACCAGCTTCCGCAGTCATAATCAGTAACAGAAAGCTTCACAGGGTTGCAGTCTATTTCCTGGGTCATTAGTATGATAGGACACATCATGGATGGTTTTTCTTTTTAACATAATTCTGAGAATAACTGAGACAGAGTGAAAGAGAAACACAGTGGTTTTATTTTTGCCATATTTATGAAGCACTCGTGGAAAAAGAGGGTCAATATAAACCAAATTTAGGGTGCAAACAGTCCACATGAATGGAGTACTGTCTTCATAGATGGAAAAAGTCAGTGATACAGGTCTTACTTTGGTACAAACATCCTACACTTGGACATTGTGATTAGCAGAATCAGCCCTGGAACAAGAACAGACTCCACATTTAGTCATTCTCAAAATACCATGTGTGAGAACAGCTTTCCATTTGGTATCCATGAAGGATCAGTGTTTAAACATTTCAGTTTTGTTCCAGTACCCTGCTTTCTACATCAGTAATACTAGGCTCATGTAAAAATCTGAATCTTTATTTCAGCTGCAATATAATTGGTTTGGTTTATGTTGTTCTTTTTTTTTTATGTTACTCTGAATTTTTTTCTGTGAGTTCATTACTACTTTACAGAATAGCACACTTTAATTCCTTTGGTTTGTTGCAGAACTATTGTATTTACTTACAGAAAAGAACATGACATTCCAAAATGCACTCTTTCCCATAATTTGTTCTGCCTCTAGCAGCATGTGGTAAGACTATTCTGAAATTTAATATAACTGCATAAATAACAAAATAAGAATGTTTACTACAGTATTAATTTAAAAGAAAAGAAGAAAAGGTTAGTATATTAATTACAGATCACTTCCAGAAGCATCTGAATTTTCCATTTGTTCTTGCAATGAAATGTTTAAACCTTTGCAAGCTGACGTGTTCTTTCACACTAACAGGTTTATTGCATTCTTCTTTTTTAGTGTCTATTTATACAGAATAAAGACAATATTTCTGTTTGCCTCTGTGGGCCTCTCCTTCTACTCATAGTACAAAACACATTCAGGAAATAATAAAAATTAAAGGAAAAAAAGCTCAACAAAAACCTCCAAGCAATTAAGGAATAACTTCTCTGGAAAGGCTTTGTTTTTTGTACATTATATGTGTAAGTTTGACGTACTGTAACCATCAGGTTTGGATTCACAAAACTATTAGCATTCCAAGAATGTCTGCATAGCTACCTAAATCACAGCTACAAATACTTTAGTTTAAACACTAACCTGCTTCAGTGCCAACAGCTGAAATGTGTAGCTTTTCCTTCCAACTCTTAGGCTGAAGGTACCCTTGTGTTTCTTTTTTTGAATGTGTATAAAATTTAAAAATACCAATTGTATTCTTCAGCTTAATTTTATTCATTCACTAAACACATACTTAACACTTTATTCATCATAAAGAAAGAGAAAAATGTAAGATTGTATTTATTAAATGACACTGTGAGGTCAAATGTCTTTGGTTAAAGTGTGTAATTGGTTTGCAACTGCCAGACTTATAAACGCGTAACTCTGTGATTAAAAATAAAAAGTATTTCAATTAGGAGCATAATTTCTTAAGTAAAGTGAATAATGTATTAAATTTCCATACTTAAGCTTAGTGCTAAAATATCTTTGATCATATCTTGGCCTAGAATTATAATTCTATACAATTTTATCTTTTCATAGGTTGCATTTAGCTCATAAAATTGAGGAAAATTATTTCATTGGAAAAAAGGAGTAATTCTTCATGGCCTTGTAATAATTTAAGCAGGAGACATTAGAATAGCTATTGTGCTAAAGACAAGAGTCCAGTTTGAGCACAGGAGTGTGGGATGTGAAGTGAGCAGCACAGAAGAAAAAATTTATTGCCAATACAGGCAGACCAGTAGGGTGTTTTTGTAAGTGTTCTCATTTGCCAAGATGTTCCATACAGGTTTTACTTTTTTCCCCTCACTTTCACTAAGTACTTCGGATAATACTTCATGTGGCTGTGATCACCATGGCTTCTCCTCCTATCCACCCTGTCTCATCTCATCAGCCCTTCCTATAACTCCAACTCCCTCCTGGGACCTGTCCCTTGCCACTGGTGGGACAAATAGAAAGCTATGGCACAGCAAGGTTGGAATAAAGTCCATTGACTGGACAGGGTGTCTCCGCCAATCTGAATGAATGTCAGAAGGAATAATTTGGGCTCCTACTGGATTATGTCACCAATTTTCACACAAGCTACAGGAACTTCAGATGTGCTTCAGGACAGACACTGTCCTCTCTGATTTTCTTTACAGACAGAAACTGCAATAAGGAAGCTTTTGCTCTACTGAAGAGGAGAGAGCAAGAAAAAAAAAATAGCTGAGAGAGAGTGAGGACCAGAAGTTCAGTCTGCTCTCAGATTCATTAAACTTTACTTCATATATGTATCAGAAATTCCACTGTTTATTTGCGTTGGATTTTTATTCTCCTATATTTAGGATGCATGTATTTTAAAATCGATTTGGCTATTTCCAGTCTACAGATCTTTATCCTGTGTATTAAGGCCAGAAAATTATTAACTGAAACAGCCATATCTTTCATAGAGCTATGCAATTGTGATTTAAAAATTCTGTATTTCTTGGAAGCTACAATGCTCATTGGTAAAGTATTTCATCACACCTTTATCCTCACAGTAACATTAATGACTCATTTAGGGTTAGCTTCCATAGATTCAGCTAACCTAAATGAGGTTTTTACTTTGTCAACTAGATTTTGCTTGCTGAGTTATCCCAAATACTCATTCACACAGATAACTGCAGGATGTGATCTTGTAACATTTTAATGTTCTTTCCAGCTGTGGTCTTTCAATCTCCTTCCTCTCTCTGAAAAAGTCATATTCTTTGCCTCATTCTCTCCAGTGCAAGGAGTGTTTTCAGAAATGTGTACAATATTTCAGAAGTATTTTCCTTCAGGCTGTGTTCAAGTTCTTTATCATTGTAAGGAGTGGCATAATGGATTTTTTTCAGCCAGAGCTAGCCTCGAAAACCTACCCTATATTCGTGAGGGACTGAACCAGCACTCTTCTTCCATAATCCATTCCTTAGCTAGAGCTAACACAGCTCTTATGTATTGTCTAGGTTGTGCTTTCTAAATCTCTGGTCATTCATGCTAGTCTTCTTGGACTCTGTGGGTGAGGCTTTTCAACTTGTTCATGTCTACTTGAACTCCAGTGTTTACCTGAAGAGATTATCATCGGACCAAGAATAAGTTAAGGATGGTATCCCATGTTTTACAGACAATACTTCCATCTACAAGTCCCTAAAAGTCTAATTTGCAGCAGAACAAAATTATTTCATTATATTCAGCTTGAGGACCATTATTGTATTCTTTCTTTTTCCTTGAAAATCTGTTACTTGGCCAATGCTACTAGGCTCCTACATGGTTCATTATTGCTGCCTAATTACAATCCTTTGTTTCTATTCTTACTGATACCAATTGAAACAAAAAAAAAAAGTTAAAGATAGCTTTGTATTTTGATCTTGATTACTCAAGTTCTGACTACATTTCTCCAATGCTTACAATATGTATCACAGATGCAATCACCAAAAGCTTTCATAAAGAACAGTTACAACATCTATGCACTCATAAGTGTCCTCTCATAACGGGTACTGGGGTCAGATAAAAACCAAAACCAGCACATGCAATTGCTCTTTAGAATGCAGCTATGCCTTTAATAACAGAACAGTTATTTGAGAAGAAAGATGATGTCATGAACATGTCTTTGCTCAGTTGAAAGAATCCAAATTATTTCTTCAGTTGTCTGGCTGTAGTCTTTATTTACACACACTGACTCACAGATAAAGAATTTGGGGAGGGAGGAATCACTTGAATCATGCAGCCTGACTAGGCATAGAGCTACTCACTGTATTTTCCTGAAGTCTCAGCTCAACTGTATTTACATATTTCTGGTGATAACCTCTACTGCCTCCTTGTCTGTCTAGTCTGCTAGCACATTATTCATGCCATTAGGATTTTTCCTACCTCAACATCTAATGTCTGACTAAACACAGAGTGACCAAGTACATGAGTCAAGTTCTCTATTTTCACTTATGTCAAAGCATATCTATACAGTGTCAAATTACTAGCCTGTTTTTGGACTCCATACATTTTCAGTGAATGTTTATTTTGTTTTTAAGAAAGAATTTTTTAAATTAAAAATTCAGATGCTTAACACCCAGCAGAAATACCAAACACAGTATACCTGGGACACTCACCACTGAATCATAGAATGGTTTGGGTTGGTAGGGGCAATAAAGATCATACATTAAAGATCATCTCATTCCAGTCCACCTCTTCCACTCAGGATCAGGATGCTCAGAGCCCCATTCAACCAGGTCTTGAACACTTCCAGGGATGGGTTATCCATAACTTCTCTGGGCAACCTGTGCCAGTGCCTCGTCACCCTCACAGAAAATAATTTCTTCCTACTAGCTAATCCAACTTACTCTATTTCATTTTGAAGCCATGCCCCCTTGTCCTGCCATGACATGCCACTGTAAAAAGTCTCTCTCCAGGTTTTCTGTAGGGTCCCTTCAGGTACTGGAAGGCTGCAATTTGGTCACCCCAAAGCTTTCTCTTCTCCAGGCTGAACACTCTGAAGTCCCTCAGTCTTTCATCATAGGAGAGGTGCTCCTCTGGACTCGCTCCAACAGTTCCATGTCCTTCCTGTGCTGGGGACCCTAGACCTGAATGCAGCACTGCAGGTGGGATCTCACCAGAGCAGAGCGGCAGAATCCCCTCCCTTGCCCTGCTGGCCATGCTGCTTTGCATGCAGCCCAGGACATGTTTGGCTTTCTGGGCTGTCAATGACATTGCTGGGTCATGTCCAGCCTCTCCTCCACCAGCAACCCCAAGTCCTTTTCAGCAGAGCTGCTCTGATCTGTTCATCTCGAGCCTGTGTTGATACCAGGGCTTGTCCAGACGCAGGTACAGCACCAGCACTTGGTCTTGTTAAACCTCATGAGATTCTCATGGATCCACTTCTTTAGCCTGTCCAGATCCCTCTGGATGACATTCTGTCCTTCAGGTGTGTCAATTGCACCACTCAGCTTGGTGTCATCCACAAATCTGCTGAGGCTGCACTTGATCCCTTTGTCTAAGTCATAAATTAAGATACTAAACAACACTGGTTATTTAGGACCAGTGAGGGACACCACTTGTCACTGACATCTGTTGGGACTCTGACCACTACCCTCTGGATGCCATCATCCAAACACTTTCTTATCCACCTAACAGCCCCCTCCACTAAATCCATCTTTCTCCAGTTTATAGAAGAAGGATGTTGTGGAGGATGATGTCAAAGGCTTTACGGAAGTCCAGATAAATAATATCTGTAAGACTTCTCTTGCCCACCAATGTACTCACCTCATCATCGAAGGCCACTTGAATGGGTCAGGAAGGACCTGTCCTTGATGAAGTTGTACTGGATGTCCCAAACCACCTGCCTGTCCTATATGTGCCTTAGCACATCTTCTAAGAGTGTCTGTTCCATGATCTTCCCACGCACAGAGGGAAGGCTGACAGGTCAGTAATCCCCTTAGTCAAAGAAAACCTTCTGTAGACAGCCAAATGTCATTTGATTGGCAAACTATGATTTCTGTGGTAAATATGTCCATGTCTATTGCCTCTGACATGACTTTACATGATATGTGAGACTGGAGTGGATGTCCCTTGTTGTGTTTCAGTATAAGGGAATGTAATCATGCATAGTTTTAAAATTGCCATCATTAGGAATAGTGTGGGTTTTGTTTGGCTTGTGTTTGTGGGTTGGTTTTGGTTTTTGGTTTGTGGGTTGGTTTTGGTCATTTGGTTTGGGTTTGGGTTTTGTTTTAGTTTTTAATTTTACCTAAGCACACAGTCTGAAAGTGTAAAAATATTTTTTTCATCTTTCTTAGCTTTGGTTCTCCCTGACCAAAAATAGGTGCCACCTGCTAGCCCTGCCTCACATGAAGAGTTACTGAAGCTGAAGTCCAGCACTGATACTGGTCAGGATTGACTGCAATATTAAAAGTCCCATTTTCTACACTGCAGTACTCACATAAAGCAGTATTTTGTTCCTCAGTGTTTTGTGAGGGTGGCTAAAATTGTGCTATTGGAGGCTTGATCAAGGCACTTTTCACCAGTTACAATAATACATTGTGAATCACACTTAGAGAAGCAAAGAGATATTGAACCTGCAGTTGACTGCTGCTGAGTAGCACCTCTCCTTTGTGGCAAACAGCTTACAGCTGACATCAATACATCATGATTCAGTGAGTTAAGGGTCCATGTATATGTTCAACATCCCTAAACACGATCCTTTACAAACCATAGGCATACTCAGCTCAGGAGACAACTCATCTCCTGTTGTGGTGCCTCTGGGCGTGGCTTGCGACCGGGCCCGGCCCCGGCCCGTCGGTTCCTTCTCCTCCCCGTGCAGTGCCGGTTCCTTTCCCCCCCACTGCGCGGTGTTGGTCCTTTCCCCGCCCCCGCGTGGCAGCTGTGATGGCAGAGCCCGGCTGGCAGGGGCCGTCCCGGCCCAGGGCAGCAGGGGCTGTCCCCGCCCAGGGGAACAGCTCATTGGTTCCCATGCCGGGTCCAGACAGCCGACTCATTGGCCGGTGCCACTGTCAATCATTGTGGTCCTCTGCAGTGATTGGCTCTCCTGGCTGCCCTCCCCTCGCCCCCCATCTTATAACACGCCCTGAGCGCCATTTTGGCCGTCTTCTCCACACCATGTTCCAGGAATAAACCTGCTGGCAATAAGCGGAAAAGAACCCTGTCTCGTCTCTTTATTTCCCTGCATAAATTAAACCGCTGTGCGTGAGCTAAGCCAAGATCTGTGGGAGTTCTGATGCTTGGCTTGCCTCTGATCGGAGACTAGATAAGGCCTGAGTCACGTTATCTAGGCAAACGGGACCGATGCAAAAGACTCCGAGTTACTCGCGCTTTCTACCTGTGGCAATCTCCTTATGAGAGCTGGAAAACTCTATCAGTGAGATTCAAATAAACTGTAATTTTTACATATTCAAAAGGCTCATATATTAAAGATTAGAACCTCACATACATTACAACAGTAATTTGAAGATCAAGAAGTTAGGCTGTAAATTTCTAGAGAATGAAATAATTATTTGCTTCAGTGTTAATTCAGAAGACAGCCCAAGCTCAGACACAGGATTCTTTAAAAGTTAAATAAAAGCACCAGTGGAAATCAAAGTCACAGCAGACCATGGATTAAAGAATAGCAACCGCAGAGAACTGCAGACGATCTTACTAGACTAGTCCAGACCTAACTGCATACATGGAAAAGAGCTTACAGCAAACGCTAATAAAGTTAATTCAGAAAACTCATAGGGCTAGGGAAAAAAAAATAAAAACTAAAAAAACGAAAGGTTAAAGCACAACCGAAGCAGTCATTGAGCTATAATACTGTGATTCTTCACTAGGGAGATAGACATGGAACACACATTAGCATGAACACCCAAAGGAGGAAAAAATACTCAAAAATCTTTAATGGGCAATAACCTAGCAAATGCATCAGATATAGCATAACACAGAGACTACTAGGTATAATGACTGTCTATAAACTCTGAGCATGGAAAGAGCCGTTTAAGGAAACTACTGAAATCCCACAAACAGTACTACACATATGAAGGCTTTCCAATCTTCAGTGTTTTCCAGCTTGCATTATCTAAACTCTGAGTTCTTCATAAAGTTTAAAAATACTAGTTTTATCACTTTCTAGTAACTTGACTGGAAGTTACACCGTAACTTCATCTCACCTATGCATTTGTGCTGATAATTTTGAGAAACTTCACGTATATGTATATACACACACACATACCTATTTCTTACATTACTATACAGCGTAAGGTTAGACAGCCACAAATTAAAAAAAATAAAGTACCTGTTACCTCATAGTCAACCTTGCAAAATGTTGCCCTAAGCATGCACAAGTTTTAACATAACAGACAAATGCAAAAAAGGTAAACAGCAAGGTGGAGGTTTCCACACAAGTGCCATATGCCATATACCCCAGCAACTGACCCTGTGCAGCATCTGGGAAGCCTGGTTGCACCCCAAGGACAGCTCAGCAGGCCTGAGAGCTACGGCCCAGGCATGGGGATGTGGTGACGGGGCCGCGGGAGGGGACACAGCCTCTGCGCTGCCTCAGCCTGTGATTACAGGCTTGACATCCCTCTTCAGCCGCTGTGCCACCAACGCAGGGGAGCACTGGCTTCCCTGCAGTGAATCACATGTCCAAAATACCCAACTTCTGCTTTCTGCTGTGTGGGTGTTCTTGTACGTTTTTTTAAAATCAAATCTCAGATGAGACCTGTGTTCTCTAAAATGATAGGAAGCCCTGGGGCACTCCCTAAGAACACAGCTTGCCCCAGCTGAGGTGGGGAGGTTGCACGAAGCTGCCTCTCAGACTCCTCTCTGAAACATGCTTCCCAGCAGGAACCTGAACATAGTTGTCAAGTACAGGCTGGGCAAAATTTCTGCTATGTGGGTGGGTAAATGAATGACGTCTTCACTTAACAAACTCTAAAACATGGGCTAACTATAGCCAGGTACATTTTGGTTTAAAACAACCACTGATAGGAGAATAGAAAAGGCCAGTTCAGAAAGGATGTCCTCTCTTTCATGTTTCAGTCTTGTATGCTGAACATATTTGAACATTGCCACTGTATCTCATGCTTTAACCAGGCTGGTCAAGAAAAAAACTGTCAGGCAAGGCCACGGAGCACAAACAAATTTTTTACGAGAATAAGTAGGTTTGAAAACTCCTATACTCTCATGCAGCATTTTTTAATTTTTAGTGTGAAACCATTATCTATAAAATTACTACACATGTAAATAAGAATACCAAAATAAGTGTTTACAACTTTAAATATATTTCAATTGACTGAACTTCAAACGTTTCATCTAAGCTTTAGGTGCAGCTGTTCAGCAAAAATATATAATCCACAGTGGTCTGATATAGACCATAATGGGTTTTGTACTGAATTGTTTGTGTAAGGAACACCTTGGCTTCTAAGTTGAATTTCTGCGTCATACATAATAATATTGGCTAAACTGCATAAGCTCTGTCACCTAAGCCACAAATTGTAAGTAGGCTAATCATAGCTACTGTGCTGCTGTAGGTTATGTCTGGCAGAGGACATGACTGGAAAGTCAACAGGAGGGATCAAACAGCAGACAGACGGTTCCTGTCCCTGACTTAAGTAGAGGCCCCTACCCTGACAGAGGTGTGGACCAAAACACCAGTTTAACCACTGACTATCTTTGGCGAAGATGGGAATGTAAGAAGCACACCCTGAGCCAGATGTCCCTGCCCAAATCCAGCTTCCAGGAGGAGTGCTCTGGAGAGGTTGCGTGGCTCTGCTGTGCCCAGACTCACAGCAATTTTTTCCATGTGTGCAAACTCTTAAAAGGAAAAGCAAATGTTAGGATCCCTGAGCTTGGCAACATTGTGATGACTTACAGGATTGCCAAACAGGTAAAATAGTAAGTTCTAAGAAATCACAATCAAGCACTGAAAAAGTAAGGATTCACTAACTTTATATGATGCTAGTTTATCCTACATGGAAGGAACACCACCAAAAAACTCTTACAAAAGCCTTAAGAAGGTACTGTCCTGATGAGGAAACAAATTCCACATAAAAAAGGTGTAGTGCTGCATGTCACTCTTACATCACACTACTTCTCTTCAATTCTGGCATTTAAGTCTGAACCTGCAAATTTTATTTCTCTGTTTACTTGCAGAACAGAGATGTAGTTATAAAGTTCATGATATACGAAAAATTGTCAGGCTCTTGATAGATATAAAGAAATACTCAACCTGTAGAATCTATAGTTCTAATAAAAAGTTGAGTGATTTTACAGAATCCTAGAGAGGGTGCAAAAGATAAAATAAAGGCAAAGTACTCACAATTTATATATGCGCAGGAGAAGCTAAGTTTTGGTTTAGATTTCAATTTCAACAACATCCTATAAGTCATACTTTGTAACTAGTCTTCACCAATTCATCTTGATTTTAATGAATGTCTCATCAAATATCTAATGTTCAACCCCATGCATGTATGCAGTAAATTAATGGTTTGTACTTTTTGGGAAGGCTTACAAGTCAGCATATATAAGATATTGAATTAGGTCAAACACTGTGTTTGTAAAGCTAACCTGAATGAAAAAAACTCCTACCCTATGAACAGTTGAATACAGGCCTCAGCTAAAGAATTATGTCATATCTAGGTCCTGCTTTCAGTCACCCCTTCCTTTCTTACGGGAAAATCTGAGGTGCAGTTGGGACAAAGGTTCTGAGATACTACTCAGTTTTTCACAGGAAACAAGGATAATTTCCCATTTAACCTAAACGGCACAGTTTTGCAGCCATCAAACTGCAAACTGCTGTTTTGCTCAGCCAGGAGTGCACCAGCACCTGTGCTCACTACTGTGTTTACATGCACTGGCCTCAGCCTGTCCTGTGGCAGTCCAGTGCACAGCAGGAGGCTGCCAGAGATGATCTCTTTTGCACCTCCTTCCTTGTGTCTTCCCAAGAACGACTCCCGTCCTGCTTGTCCTCTGTTAGTATCACCTGGCCCCTTGTTACCTGTCGCTCCAGCACAGCCTCTCTCCAGTCACACTGGCCAGAATATGACTAAGTCAGAAGCATACGTCTGTGCTTCTGGGCTGCTGTTCACAGGTCAAAACCTCAGAAATAGGTATCCTGGTGGTAGATATGTGAGTAACTGTTCACCCTGAAACTCAGGAAAACAATCTTTTAATTAGCATGTTCGTTTTACCCTTTGATACAAAATATATGTAACAAAGACCTCCTGATGCAGCTTGTTTTTTCAGTGCTCAAAGGATTAAACACGAGGGAGCTGGATGATCAAATTAAGCCTTCCTAAATAAACCTGTGATTATGTATTCTTCAAAGAGACAGCAAAATGCAGGCAGAAGATTACAATGTCAGCTTGCAGCATCCCTCATACTTCAGCCCCCAATTTAAGCATGGACCACCCTTCCTGAGAATTATGTGGTTCTGCACATACTTTAAAACTCCCACACAAGGCTGTCCTAAATCACTTTTTCCTTATGAAGTGAAACACTGAAGAATACTGCCACTCATTATTTGTCATATTCTTTGAGGTTTTTGACAACTACAACATTGTTCAAAGCCATTAAAATCCCATCACCAGACGGCAAACGGTCACATAACACAACCACCACACAGAAACGCTTAAACACTGGAAGGATTGATTAAGTCTCTGAGGTGAACAATGAAGCTTGGGGAATTTTCTGATGCATCATCTGCAGCTACAATTCTCAACAAGTAAAATTTCTATTGTTGAAGAAAGAGCACATACAAGCTTCCTCTTACAGTCATGTTATCTAGTCTTGAGTTCTAAGAGGGATGCAGATGAGAGCTTTTCCTCACTCTTCAGGAAATACTATGACATTCGAAAGTGTTTCTCTGAGTGTTTCAAAGTCACATACTCTCCCACTAGAACTATGTGTCCCTGCGAGAAGTACATTTGCCCTGGCAATAAAAAAACATCTTTGAATGATTACTATTTTCATGCATTTTACTTGCACTGATATGACCATCTGCCATAAAGACTGTAAATCAGACAGACTAGTGCATTTGATCAATTAAAATTAACAAGATCTTAGATCTCCTGTAGCATGTTTTTCTTTAGCAGAATAGTCATTAACTGAATCCAAACAGTTTATCAGAGACAACATAGTTGGATATTGAAAGCACAGGTCAAAAGTCAAAATCTTGTCAATCCTGGCCCTGCAAATAAAGTATTACTGGACGCTGAGAAACTCAGTTAGTAGTAAATTCAACCAGGGACATAAATACCTTAACAATTACAATGCTAAGTTTTCAACTTCTCATGTTGCATGCAGTGCACAGGAAAAAGCAGTTAGCCAAAGAAGCGACTACCATCACATTTTCCATCAGACTCAAACACAAATATGATTGGTATTCCCCAAAAATGCCAGCTTGGTTGAGCCCTCAAGGAACAGACAGAAGGACAACTATTTTATGACCTGACTGGGAGTGAAGAATGAAAACTGTACTGAGTGACTCAGCTCCGTCAACAAATATTTGCACACATAGTCACACAGAACTGCAGGTGCCCATGGCACTTCAAGGTCAAGAAGTTGTATACTTATGGACGTGCCTAAAGCCAGCAGTTTACTAAGGATTTTCAGGACTGTCTGATGCCAACAGGGACACAGGGTTTCTTCTTCTGACCCTGACCCTGACCCTGTCTCTGTAACAAATAAAGACCTGCCCTCTAACAATGGTCTGTGCCTCTGAGTAAATGCCTCATAGCTGCACTGAGAGGTGACACAGCATTTCCAAACCACAAAAGAGAAGCAGCTTCCACCCTACCTTTTCCTCCATTATAGTACTTAAATTTGACATTTCAGGAGTCAGGCTTAGGGATTAACTCTCTGGTTATTGAATTACACAGTGACAGACCAAAGACGAACCCAGTCCTGCGAGTGAGGTATTAATTATCACTACATTAAAATTGAAGAAGTTATCTATAAATTAAACTGCACATATTTTCCACTCAAATAAAAAATGGTGAGAGGTAAACAAAACTGAATAGTTTACATAGACAAACAGTAAAAGAACAAAATATGCTCAGACAAAGTGATACCATATTATCATAACTGCACTGTTTCCCCACTTACAAGCAACAGAATCTGGCTATTTCTATCTAAAGTAAAAATTACTACTTGTATAAAAAATCCTCTTCCAAATGCATCCTTCCATGCCAGTATGTCCTTCCACTTGAGCTAAAAATGCAGGTGCACAACAAAAAGAACATGAAGATATGAGACTATGGAAATTCAAACTAATAAATATCTCCCTCAAATTAGAAGGGAAGCAGCAATTGCAGAAAATAGTTTACACATAGTTTTTAACGGAGGTTTTGATGTTTTCATGTAGAGAAAACCTTTTACATCCGAATGAAGTACAGTAAATAAAAACTCTGTTAAAGTCACCTTATCAGAGATGAACCTGAAAAAATACTAAATGAAACCATTGGGAACTCATGACTGTACAAACACACAGACACACACACTTGCAAAGGGCATATATATTAAAGAACAAAATTATACATGAAAAATGGCACTTTACAACCAATCTATCAGAAACTTTTCAAGAGAGGAGAATTACTTATACTGAGTGGACAACTGGAAACAATTTTTTTTTGCTAGATCATTTAATGTTCAAAAAAACCTATTTGATTTTACCATTTATTTAATTATAGAAGATCTGTCTTGGGTAAAAAAATCTTAATTTTCTTTATTTCAAGGTTTTGATCTCAACCTTTTAACTTTTAATTTCATTACTGTAGCTTAATCTTCCTTTTCAAATGAATATTTAATCTCATCTCACTTTCTATGTCACATTTTAATTTATTTTTTCTTCTTCCACATTTCTAAGGCAGGAAATACATTTAAAGTCAGAAATGTTCTTGTAAAACAAGCCAAAATAAGTAGTTTGTGACTCATTGAAGTTACTGATCCTTTTTCTGCACTAGAAAGGAAATGGAACCATCAAGCCCTCTCTTTGAGGAGCTGAATGTTTAAGCAGTTCTGCTCAAGCCTTTTAACAAGGCAAGCCCTTATTCAGTCACCACTAAGAAGTATCAAACCAACTGCTCAGTGCAGGTTGTATGTTCCCATTATGACCCTCTCTACAGACTGAGTTGGAGTCAAAGAATGAGCTTTGTGATGAGCTGTAAAAACTCACATTATGCCTCAGTGTTCCCCAGATCAGCTGTTGTTGCAAGTGATGGCAGCCCTCAGAGAAGCATAAATGCTGGTCTGAGACTTCCAGCACTCTAAATCTGATGCTCTAAAGTAAGACACATGTTTTAAAAGCTGGCAGCCGCTGCAAATTAATAATGGCTGCATCACACCATAAACTAACAAGGACCAAGAAAAGATGGAAGAGAAAATACATGCCTAAGTATTGTATTTTTATCCCAGCTTCGATGAGAACTCTGTTAGAAGAGCAAGGGTCTAGAACAGAAAAACTGCATGTTAAGGACTTTCCTCTTAGCTCTTCTGTTCCTGTGCTAAAACACTGAAGCATCAGTAGCAAGATACAAAGTTACAAGAGTCTGAGTAGTGTGTGGGCAGTGTTGAGAGCAGTGTCCAGTGATTAGGTACTTTTGTATGACGCTCAAAACTCAACAGAACTATAGCAACAGGTGACTTCAAAAACCTAATGATTTATGGCAGCCAGCATCATCTTTACCCAGCTTTTGCTGGAAAAAAAGTTAGTAGAGACATTGCAGAAAGGTCAAGATACCCATCCAGTGACTGTTTTAGGATCAGGTGAATTGTCCCTTTGGAAAAGTTTGTGCCTGCCTGTGTGTCTCTGTCCACAGAATTTGGTGAGCCTAGACAACTTGCTGAGAAGAGACAAATCCCCCAATGGAGTGCAGAAATTACAACAGGGCAAGCCCAAATACCAAGAGCCCGCATCCCCATGGCAGTTTTCATCCATATCTGTGTAATGCAAGAGCTTTGGTTGCTAACAATTGCACGGGCAAAGTTACACAGGCAAATAAAAAGACAAACAGTTTGAAAGCATACTGATCTACTGAGGTTCTTTCTCAGAAAGATTCATCTGCTAGTGAACTGAAAGGACCTTTAAAGATCACTCACTGTACTTTCTTTACTTGCTTTGGAGAAAGGCCACGTGTACATGTTACTGTAGCTTAGGAAGACTATCAGTATTGTCTCTACACATGATGTTCCTATTTAGAATATATTTTGAGAGGTATATTTTAAGTTTATTTGAAATATGCCTGATACATTATCAATATATTCGAATTTGATACAGTGAAACTTAAATAAATTATTAAGGAAAATCTAGTATGATAGAAGGGTCTGTGGATTACTTTCAAATCACACTGAGAAACATATGTGTAGTCCCCTAATGTTTACTGCCTTCTGGTTTTATCTTTGGTAATACAGAATTCAGCAAACCTTAGAAATAGCATTTTCTTTGAGGTTCATTGCTTCAAATATACATCAGGCAGGAACAAAAACATAAAGATGTTGCTTTGGTAACATCTGAGTGGTCCTGCTGAGACACAGATTTTCATGCAGATATCCCTCACTCCTGAGAAAACAAATGGGAAATCAGGGTTTGGCACTTTTACACAGTTGATTGGACAAATTTTATTATAGTTTGCTTTACTGCTGACAGGCTGTACGTTCTTGTGTGCACTTGAGAACAGAAGTTCTGCTTCCCTTTAAATGGAAAAACACAATGTTAGCTTACCAGGAGACTGGGCAGGCACAGCACTCACTCAGACTGGTTACCACACAGTTAAGTCCCACAGCTAACTTGTTTCTTGCTAAATTCAGTCTGCTTTCCAGCAACACTAACCATGTTTTATGGAACCTAGGGAAGTGGGAGCCTGTAAGTGCTGGTGCTCAGATCCCTGGCTAAAAACAACAGCAGCAGGAGCATTACTGTACCTATAAGACCATGGGACAAGAGAAGAGCCTCTAGAAGTATTCTTGGCTTTCCAGATCTGAAAGTGAGATTTAATAAACCATGTAGATAAATAGATGTGTCGAAATGCAATTATAAGTAAGAGTATTTTCTGTTGAAGTGATTATTATGGTTATCTTCCATTTTTGCTATTTCATAAATATTACTCCTTTGGTGATTGTTTATCTAGAAGTTCAAAAGAGAGTTACACAGCTTGTTACCAAGCAATAAAGATTGCTTTCGTCAACACTCATGGAAACCTCTAATTGTATGAGTCAATGGAGGTTTACAACTAAATAAACAGTTAGGAAAACTGGAAAAAGTTGTTACGGAAGAGATAATGTCTGATGAAAAATGTGATGCCCAGCCATTTACTCATGTCTTACATGAAACATCTATTTACAAAGGAAATAATGATGGATGAGATACTAATAGAATTAATTTTTCACCAAGGTAATAGCTTTGGATTGAACAGACTTTTTAAAAAGCTCTTTTAAAAATACTGTCCCTTGAATTTTTTATTAAAAAAAGGCATATTCTCATCAGAAAGAAAGCCCCCTTTTGCCCACATAAATATGTATTTTTCTACTCTGTAAGTTGGTGATTTTACCATTACGCTTTTACTGCTATTGAGACCCCACCTGGAATACCATGTCCAGCTCTGGAGCCCCCAATACCAGAGGAGGCAACTAAGCTGATCAGAGGGATGGAGCACCTCTCCTGTAAGGACAGGCTGAGACAGATGGGACTGTGTAGCCTGCAGAGAAGAAGGCTTCAAGAAGATCTTTTAACATCTTCCAGTGCCTGAAGGGAGCCTACAGGAAGGACTGGAGAAGGTCTTTTTGCAAGGGCACGTAGTGACAGGACAAGGGGAAATGGCCTCAAGCTGAAGGAGGGTAGGTTTAGATTATCTCCCAGGAAGAAATTCCTTATTGTGGGGGTGATGAGGCACTGGAACAGGTTGCCCAGAGAGGCTGTGGACTCGCCATCCCTGGGAATGGTCAAGACCAGGCTGGATGGGGCTCTGAGTAATCTGGTCTAGTCTTTAGTTCCCTGCTCATGGCAGAGGGTTTGAAACTAGATGGTCTTTAAGGTTCCTTCCAACCTAAATTATTCTATGATTCTATGCTGAACCAGTATATTTTAGTATCATTAATTTGGACCTTGAGAACCAGATATGGCATTTAGCTTCAACAACAGAGATTTACTTTAATGGCAGAAAGAACTCAAGAAATATTTCCTGACAGCTGTTTGGTGGTATGTTTTGAAATACTAGGATCTTTTTCCTCATTCAAGGAACAGAATAACCATTTCTTTAATTAAAAAAAAAAAAACACAACAACAAAAAAAAACCAACAAGAAACAACAAAACCTTACAGAAAACACAAATTCCATAATGGAAAATCAGAAACAGAAACTCTAACAGAGTATTTTCCACAATACTAGATACATTCCAATCACTGATGAATTTTATCTTATTTATTTTACTGCCTCATCATGCTTCTGTTAGAAGGAAAGAGGGTAATTCCTTCTCTGGTATAGTCATTACTCATTTCTATCACACATGATTGTAAAAGTGTTTCCTCTGATCAATCCAAAGGCTACACTGGTCTCCTTGAGGGCTTTAAGTCAGGAAAGTTCAGTTACTTTCAGAAAAACTTGTCTTTTTATTGATTAAATCATGTTCATTCCTCCTTTTTCACTCCCTCTGCTTCTATTTCTACTTTCAGCAAGGAAAGGGACTACCTTTCTTCTAGATACAGTAGAGAGTTTTAAAATTCTCAATTAAAAGAAGTCCAAAACATATTTAAGGGCTGAATGTTGCTGGTATATATTATTTACAAAATGCAAGACAGAGCTTGCTACTGTTTTTTTTGCTGCTGAGGAGCAGGAGCAATGTGCTACACAGAAGGTCACACTTAGTTTGACCCAGCAAAGAATGAAGTGGGAAGTAGGAAAACTGTAACAGTTGAGATATGCTTCACTGTAAGACAGAGGCATATGAAACACAGGTTTAGATCGGCTACACAGTATGCTAAATGCCACATTAACACAGTGATTGCTCTTAGTACTACCAGAAAAAAGGCATTTCCATGCAGAAAATCATGCAGTATTACCCAGAGTCACCGTTGATTTCTGATATCCAGCTTCAGTACTCTCACATTACTGCCATTTCCAGGAGGCAAAAGAATAATCCTATGATTAAAAATTGCTTCTTAAAAGAGGCTTTAGTTAGGTACTGAAAATACAGGGCAGACCAAGCCATAGGCATTACTTGTCCTTCCTACAATGGCAAAAGGAGAGCGAAATATGAGAATAGGCTTTGCCAAGGGTAGATCAGCACACTGGAGCATCCTGATCTTTCACCCAGGAGAGAAACTTTAGAATTTAGAAATTAGAATGTGTGCCAGATCCATTCTAGACTGAAATCACATGAAATCAAAGTGCTGCAGAGCTGGGACAGGATGAGCTGACGCAGATGAGACAACTACAGTTCCCTGGTATAAGAGTGGCATTAGTACACCAAACTCACAAATCCTCATGTTTTTGTATGGTGATTAATTTATCCCCAAAGCTTTTCAGACAGAAGTGTTGGTACTCAAGAGTTCATTGTATTCATGCCACTGAAACAATTTCAAAATCATTAATATTTTCTGATTTTTGAGAATGTCCTTTGTGAATACCTCTAAAATTTATAGTACAATGTGGTAGTTTGACAGGGTCTGGTTTTTTGGGTGTGGTAGGGCCTAAAAAGATGGCTCCTGTGAAGAGCTGCCAGAAGCTTCCACCGCTGTCCAGCAGAGCCAATCTCTGATAGCTCTGAAGATGGATGTACTACTAGCCACAGCTGGGCCAATTAGAGATGGAGGTAACACGTCTGTGACAACATATTTAAGAAGAAATCACAGATAGTACGCATGCGTGCCCTAATTGTAGCTAGACAAAGGAGGAGGAGTAAGAACAATGTAGAAGAAACAGCAAATATGGACACCATCAAGGTCAGCCAAGAAGAAGGCGGGGGGGGGAGCTTCAAACACTGAAGCTAAGACATCTTTGCAGCCTGTGATCTGTGGTAAGGACTATATGGGTATGGTGTTCCCACACGCCCCCCCACCCCACTGGAGATATAGACATCCACCCCAACTGTGGGGAAGGTGTCCACGCTGGAGCAGAAGGGGTGGATGCCTAGAGGATGGCGTTCTGTGTGGGTCAAAAGATAAAGAAACTTCTGTTCTCTGTCTTACTGGTGGGAGACAGTAGTGGTAATAGAGCTTCACCCCAAACGGGACTCAACTTTGGGAGGACACTATCTCCTTGGCGGTGACCCAGTGGCAACCATATCAGATGAACTGTGTTATCTAATGGGAGCATCACTTCGTAGTGGTATGGAAAAGGGAATAACACCACAGAGGCTGCAAAGATTACCAGCCCCTCACTAAGCAGTTACAGCGGAAGGAAAACACCTCGAAGGAATGAACGGACCAGAAACACCCGCCCCGTTCTCCTTGCTTTGTTAACCGGAAAGGAGGGAGGAATCTGGGGGGAGAAAGTGTTTTTAAGAGCTTATTTTACTTTTCAATATACTCCTCTGACTTGGTAATAAATTCACTTACCACTTTTAAGTTCTGAGCTTGTTTTGCCTGCCTAGAATAGCAGCTTAATTTAGACCTTTTTTCTCTCTTAGTGTCCCTATCTCAGCTTGGTAAAATACATCATTAAAAAATTCATCTGCCCTGTCCAACTGCAGAGGTGGGTGAGCAGCTTTCGTGGGGGCTTTGGTGTTCGGACAGAGCTCAAACCACGACATACAAATAGCTAAACTATCTTCAGAGAAAATAGCTATTTTCTACTATGGAAGTTCTATTTATTTGGACGGTTAATTTTTCATATCCCGTACAGCTGTATAACTAGAATCATACAATGTTTTGGGTTGGAAGTGACCTGATAGATCATCTGGTCCCAAGTACTTTGAAAAGGATTTTTTGCATATTTGTTTGGCTTTAAATACACTCTGAAACCTCTACTTTAGCTGGAATTATTTATTTAGCAAAAGAAAACCCCAAAGAGTGGGTTGACATTTTTTCTGGTCAGAAATATCTTAAGAAATATGTCTCTACAAAAGCATTCCTATCAGTATTAATTTTATCACCCATACAGGTGCTGAGGAGAATACATGTACCATCTTTCTGGAAAATAAGGAACACCCGCTGCCTGATCGAACCCAGCCTAACTTGTAGACATTGCCTAGAAGGTATGACCAAATTCACCCTTTGTAATTTGGGTGGGTTTTCCCTTTCTGATCCCACTATGTATATTTCTCGTTTTTTTTCAGACAAAGGCACTCCAGGATTATGATCACTTTAAAAAATGATGACAGGATTTTCATCTAAGCTTTTGCTGAAAGTTTTTGCGCTTGACTAGAAGTATCTTTCTTCCCTTCCTATTTGGACCTTCAGCTGCAACACCATAATATCAGATTCTGTAAAAGGGCAACCTGTAAGCATCTTCCATATTGTAACTGTTTTCAGTTTTTCATTAAAAAGTCCAGGCCTACTTCCCTGAGCGGAGAACAGTGGTTCAGGAACAGCATCCTTCCTAAAATACTCTTATGTCCTGACAACTGAAAGAAAACTTTTCTGAACTGAGTGCTAACCAAAAACCCTTTTAAAACAGCATAATAATAATAACTCTGCCAGCATTATTCCTTATTTCCATACAACAGGCAGTGAAATGAAATCAACATAACAAAGACATACATCACAATGTGTTTGTACTTCTGCACAGGCTTAGCTGAAGATGGGGAGATGTGAGTTCAGCAGCTCCCACAGAAGCAGTCAAACTTGGCCAGTACCAAGCAGAAGCAGTAATACAGTATCAGAAAAGTGAGAGAAGGTGTGGCTTAACACCTAAGTATTTACCAGGTATACCGATACTTATTTGCAGTAAAGCTATTTGCAGTATTTTAGAAGAAAAATGAACACAATTCATTGTGCATTATGGACACACAGAACTACAAAAAGATAGATGAACTTCTGGCTTTCAGCAGAATTGGGTTATTCTCCTGCCCTTCTTGAACATGAACATTTTCTGTAATTCCATAGAGCTGCAGGTGTACAAAATAGCTTAAACATAAGAACTTTTCCTTCACAGGAAATTGAACATTGACTTGGATGCAACAAACACCCAAGCATGTGCTTTACTCATATGCATCAACATGCCGAATAGTGCTGCTTCTCTGAATCTGAACAATGGAGATATACTTATCCATTTTGCACATGAACAAGCACATAATTATTTCTGCTTCTATCTTTTTTGACTCACTGCAGAAGGTCCACAAAATGCCAACACTGACACAGAAATTCCTTCACTCCTTACTGCCTGTCCCTTTATGAAAATGTCATATTTTGTCTCCCTGCTACTGATAAAAAAGATACATAAGCAAAATACAGCAGAGGAATGTAATATCTGAATAGAAGAGAACATCTAGGATGCACATGTTGGTATGTTTCATTACATAGAAAGTTGAAAAAGAGTAAGGACACAATCAAATAGAAGTTAAAAAGAACACAGGTTTTTTGAGAAAAACTTTGCAATGCTTCAGTTAATAAGACACATAAATGGAAACTATCACATCCTTTCATAAAATCACAGAATAGTTTAATTTGGAAGGGACATTTAAAGGTCTTCTACTCCGCCTCACTTCCATGAGCACAGACACTTTACACTACATCAAGTTGCTCAAAAGCCCCATGAACACTTCCAGGGATGAGAAAGACAATCCTTCTAGGTAAGGAGTATCTTTTGGGGAAAAAAAGTAACCTTTCAAAGGTCTGACTCCACACTGTCCCACCTCAATACTCACATTATTTCTCCCTTGTATATTACCCATTTCTCCACTTCTTTCTGGGTTTTTTTTTTGTTTGTTTGTTTGATTTGGTTTCTTGGGTTTCTTTTGGAGAATAGGCAGCTATGCCTAACAGCAAGTACCTACTTTGCTTGCAGTACTGAATATTAAAGAGGTTAACTACACAAGTTGCCTTGCACTTTCTTATTTGAAATTCCTTGGTTAAATACGAAATACATTTTAATGTCTTCTCACAATTTTAATGTCTCTCTAGCATTTTCAAGCACCATAGTTTTGTTCTACCTCCTCAAGCATATACTAAGATCTAAATACTTGTTTACAGAAAGCATTCAGTTGTCTTTAAATGGGTTTCTAAAAGACTGTCCAAAGGAAGTAAGTCTTACATGTCAAATTACTTGCTCATTAGCAAGAGATTGGGATGCATACCTATGAAAGAATTACCTCACACACCTTAAATTTTTTATTTAATTCCTACTTTGCAAAATGAAAAAGGTCAAGATAAAAGCTCCTATTTTTATGCAGCACTACCTTTAACAAAAGCAAGTTTGGGTAGATGCAGTAGTATAAGTCCTAGCTGAGATCTATAATTTGTGCCTTCTGTGTTATCAGGGAAGTCTGCAAATTACTCAGCTCAGAAATATTTTTTTCAATGACTGTGTATTGTTAAAGATGTGATTTGTATGATATATAGCAAACCATTCCTATATGCAATACTGGTAAGCTACTCTGAGACTTCTCTAAATGAAAAAAAATATTAAGCATGACCAACAATCACTTCCAGGTGCTAACAGAGATAGATATTCTGACAGAAAAATTACAAGATATATTCTCAAATACCCATATATCTTCTCAAACAGCTATATATAGTTCAGAAACTTCATAAATGAAGTCAAAATATCTCCAAACCTAAAAGTCCCCCACCTGATTCCCATTTGAATCCTGTTCTCCCAAAGTATCTGG
Organism: Climacteris rufus; assembly: GCA_013398175.1. NCBI lineage: Eukaryota > Metazoa > Chordata > Aves > Passeriformes > Climacteridae > Climacteris > Climacteris rufus. Next base: position 121,251 of record VZRZ01006076.1, read on the forward strand.
ATTAGTTCACCTGTATCAGCCAGAAGAAACTGGGAAGCTTTATGCATGCTGAAATCGGTTCTGTATAGGGAGAGCTGATGTGGCCTGGAAAACTTTAAACAGAGAAGCATCCTGTTCTCTCACCACATTTTTAGGCAGAAACAGAATACAACTGATGCTCCATACTTTTGAATGTTCTTTCTGCTTTCACTAGGCCTGTGTCATTCTGGGATTACAGCTGTGGTGGCCTTTTAAAGGGGGCTTACACAAAACAGCAGAGTATTTGGGCTCTCCCCCTACAAAAGTACACACCCAGCAGAGGGTTAGGGACAAACTGTTTGGGAAACGTGGCCTTTTCTGGAATGACAGTACAAGTAATATTTAATTTTTTTTTTCTCAGCTGTGTGCAATATCTGCAGGTCTATGACATATATTGAGTAGTTGTATTAACATTACTTTCCTATTTAACGAGATAAAACTGTTAGAAGCAAGGTACTTTTACACAATCAAAATAGTAATTTCAGTTGAAGAGAGTTTGAAAAATTCTCTAGATGGGAAAAAAGCTAAAACATCTTCCAGTTTACCTGTAACAGCAGCAGTAACAACGTCAAATTTGATGGACAAATCTATCAAAGGCAAAAATTTTATGTCTGATATGGAAGAAATTAGCATGTCCAATACACAGACCCAATTATACATCCTGCAGAAGTGCACCTGAACACAGGAATATGTCTTCAGCTTCCTGTGGGACAGCAGGAGCCAGTTTGAAAATTAAGACCTGGGCAGGGGGGCAGGCAGCAGTATGCATGTAAACACACATGCACATAAATTACACACATACACCTGAAATTGTGGAGCACAGAAAAAGATGTGGAGAAAAGAAAACTAGCTGCTACCTTAGCCTTTTCTAAACAGTCACTGACAGGCAATTGTATTTGCAAAACATTAGAAAGATATACATATACAGAAGTTTAAAAAATCCTTTCCCTTTGTCCATCAAACAGAAATAGCTGCTTATCAATATTTCACAATTTAACTTGGGTAAATGGGAGAAGGTAAAAAAAAGGTTGAGCATTGACACGACATTGTAAGTATGATCTTTGCCAGATGGGAAGAGAATGCAGGACTGGAGTATACTTTCAAAAGGCAGGTTATTGGGAATCCATTTCCCAGTCTTTGTATTTTGGAAGTGTGCATGGGAGTTCAAGTAGCTGTGGATGTGACACAGTGGTACACACAACCAACTAAATGTTTGGCTTTCTCTGGGAATATGTATCTCTTCTGAGGATCAGAACTAGCATGCAGCAGTAAGAAGTGCGCAGCCACGAGGAGCACACCTTTCTGCAGTGGTCCAACATGGACAGCAAGACTGGTGAAGAGACCATCATAGAGCTCAAAGACAGCAAAGCATTTCATCCTCAATAATGGGATAGTCTTTCAAGTGCAAAGCAATACAGACCCTTGAATTTGAGAATCAGGGTTTATTAGCATAATCTCTTTTCTGAACGAAAGTGGCAAAACTGGCTGGGTGTGTGTCAGTTTACTGTTCTTCACTGCACACAGCAGAAATACCAAGCAGTGGTCCAAGCCGAAATCTCAGCTCTGTGGAGTCAATAGCTAAATACCTGACTTGAGAGCTTAAACTGCTCTGTGAAACTGACTGTCTGTTCATTTGCAATTTTCCTCTCAGTTTGTTGACATGTTGTCAGGCAGTGGTCTTCATATTTATTCTTACTGAACACTTTGCAATAGTGTTATATATCTCCTTTCTGTGCTGCCAGGACTTCCCAACACATATGGGGAAACAAACTGAAGATGCACAATTATAAAACACTCCAGTGTTCAAGGTGGGCATTTAAGAGGATCCAAAATATGGCTCAGATTTATATTTGTAATATGGATATTTTAATAATAAACATGGGGGAAAACTTTCAAATATTAGTACCCTGAATGTTAATTTTCTCACCCTGCCAACTTCTTTCATGTGTGCAAGAATAAAATAAGCAAAGACTAGTGTTTAAAAAGTTCACAGCACCACTTGAAAACCAGTTGAGTGAGTTCTGTTTCTTAAACTATAATGGGCTCATCACCTGGATCTAGATTAGCATCTTGAAAAAGACAATACATAACACATAATCTTGAGTATAGGAAATTATTCATGCTAACATTTTAAGTAAATCTTACAAAGTTCAGTAACTTATGATTTAATAAGAAAATATGGTTTAAAAAGATATTCAACATGAGTGTTAATGCTAGAAAGCAAAGGGGAAATGAATCTTAATAATCCTACAAATATTTTCCCCTTTGACTTCAAAGTTTCACTCTAGAAGTGAAAGCATAAATTCTACTTTAAAAAGGGTGGAATTCCTCACGGCATACTTTTTATTCTTTATTTGCCACCTAAAATTGACTTACAAAAGAGGCAGAGCAAAGATGTGAAAGTGTCAGAGCTCACTTTCCCATAGCAGGGTTTGGTAATGTCACTTCTACCATTGTTACAGGTAAGCACTGAAAAATGCCCCTGCCTTGCTGATGGTACACAAAGAAGCTGGCAGTGAGTCCTCCTTTCACAGTCCAAGACGCCATAAAAAGGAACAGAACAACATACCTACATTCTGCTTCATGATACCAATTGTACAGAAAGACTTTGGAATTCATGAGTATCAGTGACCCTACTGAGTCAAATACACCTGTGGTGGTCACACAGGCGAATATCATGGAAGCCACAGATAAAGTGGCTTCCATGGCAAGTGAAATGGCAGTGGAGGAGAATACAAGTAGAGAACTACAATACATGCTCAACCTATGCAGCAAACATCTTTAGAAACAGAAAGGGACTGACACAGGGAACATTCTCAAGAAACTGTAGCACTAATTAGGCCCTGTGCTGATCCAGCCAGCTCACAGGCAGGCTTTGAGTCCAGGCTGTACAGAAACTAAACTAACACCACTTACAGGATGTTAAAGCAAGGCAGATAAGGATCCTGTCCTTCAGATAAACCCCATCTCCTGTCATGGTAGAGATCAACCTTCTACAAGAAAAATGAACAACATATTAGAGTTTTGACCCTGAGAATCAACATATTTAGTCTCTCCAATCAGGATTTTGCAATTATTCATTCCTATGACAAATCTCACTAAGCTACACATACTGTGTAACTGTCTTATGAGAAAACTCTTTCGAGCAAATACTATGTGATATCTTTAACATTTTACACGTACACCTCAGGATCATTTAGCCTTCTTCTTGAACATTTAAAATCTATAATAAATATTTTAAAACCATTTTATTGTTTCAGAGGTCAAAGCATTTTAAAACTATCAGATTTCAACTTCACCTAATAGGTAATGATAAAGCATTGTTAAACCATGCCTCAAAAATAGATATTTAGACAGATGTGATGATGTTTTCAGAAGAACACCATTGTAAGTAAAGAGACTCTGACTTAATATCTGCAGTGACAGATTACGAAAAACCCTTATCCCTCCTGAATAACTGAAACACTCTTCTTAATTATAGACTGTAGCCCACATATTTTATTTAATTGAAGCTTTTTAACTGCTTAGTATTTTAATTTCGTCTGAGAAATTTATTTCATATCTCTATTTGAACAAGCATGGAAAGTGTTTTTCTACAGCTATGTCATACAGGACTAATGAAACAAATCAATTCTTACTCTTTAGTCCTAAATTTTTGTAAGTATTTACTTACATTACTTTACTTACTTTAACATTTACTATTTAAAGGACACCAGGCTTACTACTTAATTTGATCAATTTAGTAGTAGAAAAGCATTATTCTAATGCTCAAAAGTCAGAACTATACAAATAAAAATCAGAAAGAGGGTACATCTTTTAAAATGTGATTTTATTAATCATGCAAATGAGTTACTAGTATAACTACTGATTCCTTCTTCCTGAGGTTTTCAAGATTAAATAGTTTTCTGTAAGGGATATTTCAAGTATTCATAAATTACTAGTTCAAAGTTTAACTAAATATAAAATATAAAAGTCCCCATTAGAGGGCTAACTATATAACAGAACAAACAGCATCTCAAAATAAAGTCCCTCTCATCAAAAGAAGAGACATGTCTCTTTTGTCCTGTGGTCTTTAAAATATTTTGTTTACTCATTCAAGAGTCTGCTGTATTGCTTCACACCTGTGAATCATGCCTGTATCACAGAGACAGTACTTACTCAGAACTCAACACATCAGCAGCACATCAGCTGAACTCTTGATCTCACTAAAAATCCTTGTTGTGAACCTTTTACAGGTTTCACTGAATGTTAACAGTAAGAGGTCTGTTTGAGGCATGGTAATGATTTATAGTCTTTCTTATATACTTAAGGCAAGTAATAATTTAAATATTGGGGATGTATAAACATAATGAATAATTTCCACCCCATTCTATACTTTCAGATTATTATGCTCTTGTGCCGTCAGATGTTAAAGTGGGGATTTTTAGCCCATTAGAACATACTACACACTCAGCATTCTGGAAATGTAACTCAGTTTGATCCCTTTAGGGAAAAAAAAGTTAGTCATTAAGGAATACGATTCAACAGTTACTAGTTTGCTGAGTTCAGATATTTTTCCTTCTCTCTACTTTGTGGTACAATTGCAGACATTAATCTTAATGCTGCTGACAATTTAAGTAAGACCTTTAGAAGCAAGTAGGTAATAGCTGCAGTAGCAAAATATGTGCTGAAAGCACACAGATTCTTAGTTAATCTGGCTTTAATTTTATGTTGTGGTTTCACTCCCATTGCAAATTCTCCAGTGCTGTTTATGATCTTGGGGACATGTGATTACATATGCATCTCTACTGACGTACCCCATCAGAGTAAAGTGTCCATTCCTTGGCTTCCTCCTCATGAAACTGATCCAGCCCTGTAACAGCAAGGTTGGAGCTAATTTCTTCTCAGTAGCTGTTACAGTGCTGTGTTTTGGATACAGAATGACAATGGTGTTGATTACATATTGATGTTTTCGGTTTTTGGTAAAAAAATGAAAGGTGTTTATCCTAAGCCAAGGACTTTTTTCTCCTTGTCTTGTGCTCTGCCAGTGAAGAGGTGAGCAAAAGAAACCAGGAGGAAGCATAGCTGCGACAGGTGACCCCAACTGACCAAAGGGATATTCCACACCACAGAATGTCATGCCCGGTATCTTAAGTGGGGGAAGTTGCCTGGAAGGGCCAATCTGGGTTCGGGAAGGAGGCTCTGACAGCGGTCAGTGGGTGATGAGCAACTGTATTGTGTGCCACTTGTTTTTTTTTTCCTTATTATTACCATCATTGTTATAATTTACCATTATTACTGCAATTTACTTTGTTTTCAATTGTTAACCTCTTCTTATCTTAACATCCAAGTTTTGCTTAGAGTCTACTCCCCCTTGCACTGGGGTGGGGGGAAGGAGAGGGAGCACTGAGTGAGCAGCTCTGCGGTGTTTCATTTCCAGCTGAGTTAAAACAACGACAAGCACTTAACAAGTATCAGTAGGAGTGAAGAATAGAATACTGTAGCAAATAGTTGCAAGAAGTTTTTTGTTGGTTTAGAGTTTGTTTGTTTGTTTTTAATAGCAGTTGTCAATTGATACTGTCCAAGATCCCTCCTACAGTGAGGAATCCCTACCCAAGGCAACACTGCAGAGCCATTGTACCGTCATCATGTCTAAAAAACTGCCTTCAAGTCGAGAAAATTGACTCAAAAGCACTTTATGAGACTAAAGAGGAAAAGCTCCTCAAGGATCTAGTCCATGTTACTTCATTAACATGTCTGAAAACGTTCTCATATACTAAAAAAAAAATGTTAAAATACAGCATTGTCTCAAAAATAGCATAGGGCTACATAAAATGTCACCAGATGGCACTATTAACATAGTGTTCAAGGTCTTTCAAGCATGTGAGCAAGTTTTTACCTTAAATATAGTATATCCTGTTTGTTGTTCTTGTTTCAGTTGTGAAGTACACAAAAGAACTCTTTGCAGAGACTTTTGTTACAACCTGAGGGATAAAAACACTCCCAGATAGTTAGGCAGTAGCAAAGAAACAGGCTATGACTCCTGGGTGCAAATTTTAAACTGTTTACAGCTCGTTCAAGGGAGTTGCACTTGCAAGATTTCCCCGAGTTTACTAAGGACCACAGATACCTTTTCTGAATCTTTCTGTCCACTGGGAAGACTGCTGCCTTCAGAGGCCTGAAAGCAGGGCTGAACTACTTTGTATGTAGTGCAGCTGTAATGTCATTGCTTCTACCCATATGAATAAAACGCCAAAGTTTTATTCAAAATATTTCCTTCCCAGTCTCCTAGGACAGACTATATACTATTCCCTTGGTATATAAAAATCTAAGCTATGCTTAAAAATAATCTATTTTTACCCAAATTTTGCAGTGATGTGAGGTGCACAGTAAACCTTGCTTTTAAGTGACATTATCTGGTGCTGCCTGGTGTTTAGCCAATCCATGTAGCTATGAAATTTGGAAGAGATTCTGAAAAGTTACATATCCTGTTCTTTGCATCATTGGCACAATGAGTTCTAAATTATTCCTTTTGTGCAAGTGGAAAATTATGGAGCCAAACATGTTCAGCTGAATGGTGTAATGACAATAGTTCAGAGAACTCAAGATTTTTGTCTTAAGCAATGCTCTTTCCTGTCTTAATATTTCATAACACTGAATCATAAACACCAGGGATGAAAACAGTAACGAATACTAGCTACTTCTCCTTGCCTCTTACATACCTTTGCATAGTGGAGTCCTCAGAAAGATACTCCTGACATACCAAGTTTTGAACATAATTTTCTTAAGTCTAGACTACTACACAGAGTGATGAAAATGTCCCATATCTTTATGGAACACTAGCCACTAGCCTCCTAAAAACCATCATGCAAGGGTAACAGCTTACCACCTGTGACTAGGTGGTTATTCTACATGCTTCAGGTTTATTACAGAAATTCCCCCCAAAAAACTCTCAAAGAATGTGCTGGGGAGTATAATGAGTAACTCTTTGCATTAGAAAGATTCACAGGACTTTGATCACTGTCCCAGGAAGCATCAGGTCACAACGAGCTATATAAGCTGATGAGGGTCAAACATCATCATTCTACATGTAAGCATTGCTGCTGTCAATTGCCCAGTCAACCATAGCAAAATATACTCAGTAATAACCATTCATATCTGATATGCTAACTAGGAGTTCAGCTACTTAATGTGTATTGAAGCAATTGTGAAGCTTTTCATCTATCAATGTAATTCCATAGAAAATTAAATCAAGCCATAGTATCTTGATAAAAGAGACTGCAATGACTCACATGTTAGTGGTTCACTTTGTTGTTAGCTTCATAAGAGAAGCTCATATCTCAAACTAACTAGAAAAATTTCTATATTTTAAAAATCTGAGTCAACAGCCATGGTGGCAGGATTTTAAATAAAAGGACACAGTACTTCTATTTTGTGATCCTTCTTTTCCATTCTATTGTCAGCCTAGGAGTTTAATTACTAAGAATGAATTAAATAAACAAAATGTTTAAAAAACCCTGAACCTACCCATCTTATCCTTCTGCCTCCATTAAAATGGTCCAGTACTTTTATTATGGTCAGTATTGTACTTAGCATACATACTGTATAGATGTATAAATACTGTATACATATCACAGAATACACAAATGTGTACACAACATTCTCTGAAATGGATAAGGGACATGACCTGTAGGGCTCCTTCACTCTCCACTAACTAGTCACTTAAGAGTCTGCAAACCACTGCAGCCAAAGCACGATTCTCAGACATCCTGAGCAACTGAGGCCAAAGTGGAAGCTACACTTTGCCACAAAACTTAAGAGCCTCTCAGGAAGCTCTTTTCTCTGTCAGTGCATTATCTGTCCCAGACAGACAATCAGTTACACAGTACCATTATATGTCAGTGGTTCTTTTTTGATCAGGAACAGTTCAACCTAAATAAAATAACTAAGATAAACCTGGTCACTTCTGTGGTTCCATAAATCAATATTCTAGGATATGAAGGGCAAGCCTGAGAAGTTGACAGAGTAGTCTGGAACAATCAGAATACTACCCCCAGGATACAGCAGAGATCTTCACTGACTGCTTAATGCTAGTCCCTGCACCAGTATCCTTAGTGCTCTGCTCTAGCTACCATTTCTAACCATTTATTCATGGACTGCTTAAGTTTCCAGTCTAGCCCAAACCCAGATTTTTAGCCCAGGTTCCTCTGACTGTTGCTTTGAGCCAATGGATGCCAGATGCTCTTGACAAGGTTTTTGAAAGAGTGCATTTCTTGGCCCCTTTGATCTAGACCATAATTTACCTGATCATGGCACCTAACTCTACTCTTGATCATTGCCTAGGTCTGGCCATTAGAACTGACTATATCTATTGCTGACAGAGATTTCTCTGACACTTCAGTCATTTTAACTTTACGGACAACAGAAAAGGTACACTACTATTTTATCTTCTTAACTGGAAAAATGTAGTTTTGTCTTGTTGTGCCTGTACCCAAAAAAAGCTGAGTTAATTCTGCTCAAATCTGAATAAACACTGACTATAAGCACAGTGATAAATGTTCTTGATGTATCTACTCAGAAATGCACAAAAGAAAATTCTGCTTTCCTCTGTATTCTGACATTTTTTATTAGATGCACCTGATGTCTATGTAGATAAGCACCACTGCAAAAGACCTTTGAAGTGCAAGATAAAGCCAATTATATTGTAGAAGCATATGGCAGTCTGATTTATCATGTATGTGGATGTCAGTTTGGTAAAACACAGAGTATAAAAAGAAAGAGAGATCGCTAAAATGGGAGCTGCCTCTCACTGCAAACAGAATTCTGGTGCATCATCTAGCTGCAGAAAGATATGAGATTTTGAAGCAAAAACACTGAATGACACATACCCTGACACAATTATAAGAAGGTGGTTTGCAACACATGGAAACTTCTGGGGCAAAAAAGTGCATGCTGCTTTATGCCTTTCCTTAAGAACCGAACTTTTAACCTGATGGTTGGACTTTATTCCTCCCCCCCCCACCCACCCCGTGAGTCCTTAGAACTATTTAATACTTCTCTGTTTGCAATGGACAAGTCACTCTGTTGTTAACAAATGCCTTTTCTTTAGGGTACCAGATGTCTCACACCACTACTGCTAAAAACTTTCCAACTGGGACAACATAGGGATAACAAACTGTTCATTTTTAACCTGTAAAATAAGACAGCTAAAATCTGCACTTTATGGCCAGCTCTTGGGGTGTTCAGTCCTATCTCAAGTCAAGGGCTTTATAAATTTAGCTGCTATTCACTGGAGCCAAGGAATACAGTCTTCACTCAGCATCTTACTGCAAGGAGCTAAGCATTGCATGGCATGCAGCTTGGAGATTTCAGATTGTTCATTTACCTAACTGTGAATTCCTACTTGTGAGTCAGAACTGTTCAGCTTGAAAGCTGCTGTAATTAAGCTGACATGCCATTCAGTGACCTTGGCATAATCCTAATGAGATCTAAGTCACAGACAACAACTACTGAAAAAATAGAGGTCCAGTTCAAACAAAGGAGAAAGTACTAACATTTTCCATGAGCAAGATCAATGTACTTTGCAGCAGAGAAACATAATAAACTGCTTTATCAGCTAAGTCTCTTTATCCACCACAAAAAGCGGCCTGTACCTGGTTAGCGCATCTGGCAACAGAATCAGGCAAACAAATTACTCTCGGAGATTAATTGACTGCAAACTGAGGCCTTTAATAGAGTTTCTTTCAACAGACAAAACACAATGCAGGCGTGCCTTTTAAAAAAGTCAGCAATCAATACTACTCCAGAGTCAGCCAAGTTTTGCAGTTACTGTTCTACACTGCAGGTGAGGAAAACCCAGTTATGTATTTTGCTGTCATTCCCATTTATGGCCCCCTGCTCAAAGTGGGAAATCAGTTTTGTTCTCTGAGAGGTTACCAGCCCTTGAAACATAAAGGTATTTTCTTCTACTTACAACTAACTGGAAAACGCATTTTAAAAGCAGGTTACCATTTGATGGCTTTTACAGAAATGCTGAAAATCATCCATATTTAAGAGTGCTCTTATGTCATTGATGACAGGTTTTCAATTAAGAAAAAGGAAAATACATGCCTAATATGTTAATAAAATGAAGAGCTGTTAAGCAGGTACTCCAGAATTAGTATAAAAACCTAATGATGTTAAGCAGTAACTGCCACTTTTATTAGAAAAAGTCAAATGACAGCACAGCATATACTGTTTTGTTACTTTGGCATCATTTACAATGTACAAATCCCACCACCAGCTGGAATTTCAATGCTAGTTTAGCCAGATCTGAGTCTTGTTTACAGTTCTAGCAGGTTCAGCTTTAGTTGTTCTTACAGGGTATGGTGATACTTGTGATTGATTTCTGTTCAAATATTTCTCTAAAGAAATCTGTTATTTCTATGAAAGATTTAGTCTTGCAACTTAGCTGTTTGTAGTGGTCCAAAGCTGTATTACTTTGCAATATAGCTCTAGCAATGTAATTCATATTCTGCCATGCATACATGGCAGGTATAATTCCTTGTAGCAGATGAGAAAGAAACTTGTGATCCTTCCTAACATGTAGCTATTCTGAAACATCACCACTTAAACCAGAGGGCATCCACACCAAGGCATGCTAAATCCACACAATGGCATGCTAAAATCCACCTGATCTCCTGAATATAACCACTACATTGTTTCAGGTGATAATGATATTTTTTCTAAGAGGCCAGCTTCAAGGACATTAGGATAGCTATTTCTCTTTGAAGTGCTCACTGCCCCACAGAAAATACAGTAAAAACACCTTGGGTATCTTTGATGTAAGGAAAATTATCAAGCTCTTTGCTGTTTCCCTACTCTTCCCTCTCATTTCTCATATCAGTCGCAAAGCTCATGATCAAACACTTGATTTACTGCAAGGCTCAATTTGCACCATAAGAACCAAAGTATAAATTTGATTGATTCCAGGTCACAACTAACTAGGAAAAACTACTTCCAGTTTTCAACAATTGTCTTTTTTCTATCAATTATAATATGCTCAGAAAGTTTCCTCACCAAATTATGGGGCTAATCACATACATGAATCAAAAAATGGTGCACGCCTTTTTGCATTAGTGTGCTGACAAAACCAGCTCTTAGGGACCTCTGGCCCAGGAGGCCAGGGTAAGGAATTTTGCAAGAAAGGCTTTCTCCGGGTCAGGGAGGACTGTGTTAGACAACACCTAGGTAACTTTTACATCCCTAATGGAATGCATCCATGAATGCTGAGAGAGCTGGCAGACACCATTGTGAGACTGTTCATGATCATCTTTGAAAGGTGGGGAGGTGCCTGAGGACTGGAAGAAAGCAAATGTTACTCCAGTCCTCAAAGCAAAGGTAAATCATGCATGACCAACCTGACTGCCTTCCACAATATCATAACTGTATGAATGGATGAGGGAAGAACAATGGATACTTTCTACCTTGACTTCAGCAAAGATTTCAACACTGTCTCTGACAACATACTCTTAGGCAAACTCAGGAACTGTGGGCTGGATGAGTGGACAATGAGGTGAAGCGAGAACTGGCTGAACAGCAGACCCCAAAGGGTTGTAGTCAGTGGCACAGGGTCTAGTTGGAGGCCTGTCATTGGGGGTACCCCCAAAGGCTCAATACTTGTCCAGTATTGTTTAACTTGTTCATCCATGACTTGGCTGAAGGGGCAGATGCCTCCTCAGTGAGTTCACTGATGACACACTGCTGGGAGCAGTGGCCAATACCCCAGACGGCTGCACTGCCCTTCAGAGGGACCTCAGCAGGGTGGAGAGATGGACAGAGAGGAACTGTCTGAAATTCAACAAAGGCAAATGCAGGGTCTTGCACCTGCGGAAGAAAAACCCCAAGCACCAGCACCGGCTGGGGGCTGACCTTCTGGAAAGCAGCTCTATGGAGAAGGACCTGGGAGTCCTGGTGCACAACAAGCTGTCCACGAGCCAGCAGAGTGTCCTGGGGGGCATTAGGAAGAGCACTGCCAGCAGGTCGAGGGAGGTGATCCTGCCCCTTTACTCAACCCTTGCAAGGCCACATCTGGAGTGTTGTGTCCAGTTCTGGTCTCCTACAGGAGAGACACAGAGCAACTGGAGCAGGTCCACAGGAGGGGAATGAAGATGATTAAGGGACTGAAACATCTCTTACAAGAAAAGACAGGGGTAGCCAGACCTAGTTATCCTTGAGAAGAGACAAATGACAGGAGATCTCATAAATGTGTGTATGAATTTCAAGGGAGGATGTCAAGAGGATGAACCAGGCTCTTCTCAGTGGTGCCCAGCAATAGGACAAGAGGCAACAGGCAGAAACTGATGCACAGGAAGTTCCACCTGAACATGAGGAAGAGCTTCTTTACTGTGGAAGTAACCATGCACCAAAACAGATTGCCTGGAGGGTGTGTAGCTTGTCTCACTGAGGATATTCAAAAATGTCTGGACACAATCCTGTGCATGTGCATGGGATGACCCTGCTTGAACAGGAAAGCTGGACCAGATGACCCACTGAGGTTCCTTCCAACATGACCCATTCTCTGATTCTGTGAATTACAAATATTTTAAAGACCAGGCTTTCTGAAATCCACACAGGATATTTTACAATTCTGACAGTACCTTCTCTTACACAGTCAATAAGTACACTTGAAAGCCAGCAAGGTACTAACACTTCACAAGCTACTAATTATTAGTTGAGTTATTGTGTACTATAAATATAGAACCGGTCTACGCCAAATGGGAAATAAAATACAGGTCTGAACTCAGGAGCTGTAACAGATGAAGTGTTCAGAAACTGTGATTTACCGTGGCTTTGCAGGAGGCCAGTAACATGCAAAGCTCTGGTAATACAATAATTTGCAACTGAATGCCCATACCTGTAGATTAGCTCAACCTCTTACATTACAAAATCTTGCATATAATTCCACCAGCAAATGAAGAAAACTACAATACTTTTCCTAATTTAAAAAGTAATTCTTCAGATTTTGATATCAACAAGCTTAGATGACCAAAAGTTGCTAGCAGACTTGGCATGACCAAAACCAGAAGACAGAACCTCAGAATAGAGCATTTTATCTTACCCTGCAGGCAAATATAGATAAAGATACTAAAAGAAGATAAATAATTAAATAAATAAACATGCTAATTCATTAATAGGGACATGTGCTCCATTTAATATTTCAGCTTTGCCAAAATACATGTCTTTTCTACCCAGGTTGAATACTTCACAACTTCCTGTGCAACTTTAAATAACACATTTAAATTATTTTCTACCTCTGCATTTGTTTCTGAAGTAGTGCCTGGGGAGGAGGGTGTGACAGCAACAACACATTGTTTTATGAGATCATGACCCTGAAAAAATTAAATTACTGTGAATTTATAGAATGAATAATTATTTTTCTGGGACTCAAGTCACAACATTTTTCCTTGTAAAGCTTTTAATCAACTTTCAAAGCAAAGCCTACATATTAGTAAACTAGGTCCCCATTTCATTTAGAGAAATTGCATTTTGCCTACACTTTTAACTTCAGAGGTAAAAACATGCAGGTTTTGGGGAGTCTACTGGCCAAGCAAACCAAAATACTGTATGAGTTAATGCAAAGAACCCCAAGTACCATTCAAAAATTAAGCATTCAAGCCATTTAATTCAGCCCCCTCTTTCCACACAAAGGGATTTTTAAAAATAGGTTTTGGTTTTGTTTTTTTTTTTAAAAAAGACTTTCAAAAAAAATGAAAACTGATGGAATACACAGCACCATAGGGTGTGTACATCAACCCATAGCAATGAGTCGGATTCTAAACCACCAACAGAACATTCTTGTGTCTTCCCCAGAGTCACTCCAGAGGTAAAACAAAATAACTGGGTTTTGGTTTCCTTCACAACTTTGAAGATGACGTGGCTCATGTCTTCAGTACACTGAGGGAGGCTCTCAGGATCACTAACATTGTACCCATAGGGTCTTAAACAGACTGAAGTGAGCTGACTGCCCAAACTCTGAGTTTGCTGGATGCCAGAATAGATCCAAATTGCACACACTCATGATTAGTGTTGTGGCCTGCTCCCACCACACAGAATTGCACAAGGACTGAAGGATCTTTGCAAATAGCACAAAAGTGACTGAAGCCTGTCTATAAAGGTTAAAAATTGAGGGGAAAAAAATGCAAATTTTAAGTATGTATAAAATAAGAATGCCCAAAATTTGTGTTTTGTCTTCATCATAATGTAAAGCCTGTTAGCCTAATTTTCTCCTCTTCCTTGTGACAACACATAAAAGTTACACTACTCAACCATGTCCTTCTATCACATCCTCCAGAGAAACAAGTAGCAGCAAGAGATATCACATGCAAGCAGTAGGTTATCTAAGAAGGCACACCACAGCATGTGTTTCCAGTCCCTACCCCCAGCACAGTCTTGACAGAAGTGTTCAACATCCCTACAACTCTAGACATTCTGTCTGTGTACATACCTGAGACATAATTCCCCCAGTACCTCTAAAAGGAATACGCAGCTGCCTCACCCTGCTGCAACCTTGCTTTGCATCCTCTGAGCCACTACAGGCCTTGTGCTCCTCAGTTACATTACATACACACTATCGAAGAAAAAAACATTATATCAAGATAAGGCCTGAGAGATGGATAACCTATTAGTTTTTTCTCATTTACTGGGACTACAAATAGAGCACCATTTTGTCTTATTCTCCTTCCTTCCTCTTGTCTTACTCTCCTTTCTTTGTGTTTCCACTGCAACAACCTCTCATAGTTTTTCACCCTTACCAAAGCAGTTTGTTTCCAGCTTTTGTTCCTCTTTAAATATTCCTAACATCTTTGACACAAAATTGTATCAGAACTTCACAGTCATCTGTCTTCAAGGGCTCAAAGAATATAGTCCTCCTCCTTATAAGCAATCTAGAATTCTCTTTATTCACGTCATTTTAGTCTTCTCTGTCTCCCTCGGGTTCAAAGAGTGGCCAAGGTTTCCTTGTTGACCAGATACCATTTTTGTCTGATGGTAACATAGGTGTGGCAGTGTGCGTGGCTAAAGCCACAGCAAGCAAGCCTTGACCCTGGTGGAAGAGAGCTCAGCACACTGCCCTTTGAGACAGCTATTCTGGTTAGGGTGACACAGTTACCTAATCCATGATTCCTTTCAGTTGCTGTTTGCATACGTTGTTTCCATTGGTTTATTACTCAGTTATGTAATGTTCCATATTTGGTCATGTTCTAGCAAGTTCTTGTATCCTCGGTTACTCATTGGTTATATTGTAATTTCTGTTCCCCCATTGGCTGGATTCCCCCTGCCTTTCCCTATATAAACCCCTGTCAATCAGTGAGCTGGGTTCTTTGCTGCAGACCCTTCAGCTCGCCTGGACCCTCATTCCTGCTCCTGCTCCCAGACCCTTCCCTGGACCCTCTCCTGCTGCCCTGCCCTCAATAAAGAGCTGAAATCACCGGACAAAGGCCCCTCCTTTGGTCTTTGTTCTCGTCGTCCTGCCGAAGATCACCAGGTTACGGGCAAACCTGCTCAGCAGAGGAGCCGGCACTGTCCAGCCAGGCGCAGCTGGAACCCTGCTTGGGGAAAAGCACTGCAGCTCGGCAGCCAGCCCCCGCACCACCAGGGAAAGCCAGCGCAGGACGCCGTGCGCCCTCGGGCCTGTCCCCAGCCCTCAGCAGAGCATGTCCACTGCAGCGCACCTACACATAGGGTCTGTCACACCAGCAAAATACAGCATAAAATAGCAGAATATTAACATTCTAGCCTTAATTCAGATGCAAAGGCCATAGTAATGGATGCAATGACCCACCTCTCCTTTCATAATAGAAACAAGTAAAGCACCAAGTACTATGATGAGAGCAGTATAAGAAACGAAGTTAGTAAACAGAATCTGCTATGATTACTTTATTTCTGCTGTCTTCTAAGCCTTACAAAGACTATCTAAAAGCTCTTGACTGTGCATAGATGAAGAATGATGGGAGACAAGTGTCCAAAGAGGCCATCACCATTTTTCAAGATGTGTGATGATTCAGATTCAGTATTCAAGACCAGTGTTGCATTCTGTGGCCCTTCAGCTACTGTCAACAAGCAGAACTAGAACTAGCAGACCTCTGCCTTCAGAGGAAACATCAGGTCTCACAAATTCACATTACAGACTTTTGAGAACCTTCTCGCAATTAAAGCAGGTCAATGACTTGCTTTTAATTTGGAAGCAAACTCTCCACTCATTCACTGAAACGCCGTGTTCCCCAAACCAGGCTTCACAGAGATTCATTTGACTGACTACAACAGTCTGAGTTTAAATGGAGAGATGTTGCTTATTTTCAATCACTGTGCCTGCAGAGCTATCAATTATAATGATTTCTGCAGTATTTGGTCAATCTGTATATCTCCTTGACAAGTTATGTGATACTGGACCGGCTTCACTAGTGCAGACATAAAATCAGAGTCACAACTTAGTAGCTCACATTGTTAATTTACACAATGGATTCAGACCACATTTATCCAGTCATTCAAAATTCAAGAGTCCTTTTGACACAGCCAAGGCTGAGCAACCTTGTTTCTCAACAGTGGCTCATTTTAAAAAATGTGCTCTCAATAATTTCAGGAGTCTCAACATAAATATTCTTTAATTCAGTTTACGCATAACCCACTCCTTTGAACAAAGTAAACCTCATGTTCATGTCATCTACCAACTTCTGTAACAGGTTACCATCAAATACCTAAAACAAAGTTGGACAAGTATGTGTATGTCTGAATCACTTGGAAACTTTAAGACACAGGACTGAAACTCTGTCATACCAATTATGTAAAACCACTGGAAAGAAATCCATGCATTTTTGCAAGCAGGCAAAGCAGGCTTTTCATAGAACAAAAGGAGCGTTGTCTTATTCTGTTATGTGACAACTCCTAATTAAAATCAATGATATTTTATTGTTGGCCCAGATAAGCTTGTTTGCACAGCTGCAACTTCTTATAGCAGAGATCTGAATGTTGTTAGGAAAAGACATCTATTGACAGTATGACAAACCTTGAAGAAAAGTGGCATTGCTTGATGTTAACTTTTGATTAACTTTCCAGGTAATTCTGCAAATTTTAAACAGTAACAAATATAGTTAAGAACCAAATAAATTTAATTGTATTTTAATGTATCTATAGAAATGTATTAAAAGTACCCATAAAGGTAAGCTGTAATCTTTTCCTTGAGCTTGTGCCAGTTGATGGCCAATAGAAAGCATTCAAAGAGGGAGGAAAAAGACGGTGGGAAATGATTTATAACCACTCCTTGTATTAAGCACACTGCTTCATGGACAGCTGAGGAACATTGTATTTCAACATTTCATGTAGAAGCAGCTTGTAAAAAAATTTCTCACCACAGGGACATTTGTCTAAAATTATTCATTTGTCATCTTGAACTTTGTAATTATCAGTGTTAATTCTCAAGCCCTGAGTACTCATGGAATAAAGTCGCTATATATCCATCAAAACAATGGTAAGAAAATAGCAAACCTAATTCACGACAGTCTTTGACAGGAAAAATAAACATTTTGAGTGAATAAAGGTGAATAAGCATTTTGAGTGAATAACGGTGGTATCAGAAAACAATCACCATGTGGTTATACAAACATTTAGCAAATCCTGATGCATTGAACAGAACTCAATCCCACTGTAGTTCTCGACACAACAGTCACAGCATCCTCACTAGCTCCTCTTTCTGAATTTCCTTTTCTTAATTAGTTCAGCATTCTACACAGGCACAGACTGCACCTTCATAGTAACTACCTCTAAAGAGACCACCCTGTTTCCATGCATCCTGTTCAGAAAAGTTTGTTCAGCAGTCATTCAAATC
This sequence comes from Climacteris rufus, assembly GCA_013398175.1. Lineage (NCBI taxonomy): Eukaryota > Metazoa > Chordata > Aves > Passeriformes > Climacteridae > Climacteris > Climacteris rufus. The sequence goes on from VZRZ01006076.1 coordinate 139,108, forward strand.
CTATTAGCTCAAGATGAATAGCAACAGCGTTTCTGTAACAAAAGACTCCAATGCACTGGCTATATTTGGTAATATCCTTGTTCAAGATGCCTATTTCAACCACTTACACGGAGAGTCTACTATAATCATGTGCTGGACAGTGCTTAATCCTTATCCTGCCCGAGTTGTTTGGAAACCTACCCTGCAAATATCTATCTGTAAAAGTAAACTAGCTTTTAGCATCTGCCAAGTGCCACCACAGCTAATTGGGTCTACAGTAGCAATTAAACAGAATTGCTTCAGGGATCAGAGTGAATCAAGACGAATCTTGTCTTCTCAGTGTATGGATTACTGTGCTTGAGGCTCAGGGGAGACCTTATTGCTCTCTACAGCTTCCAAAAGGAAGCTGTAATGAAGTGAGGGTTGTTCTCTTCTCCCAAGTGCTGCATAAACAGTTGGACTCTGTGATATGAAAGGTCTTTTCTAACATAAATGATTCTGTGATTCTCTGTAAACCTGTGTTCAAGACATGTCTTAAAAATCAAGGGAATCACTGAATTGTGCATGATGCTTGCTGCCCGGAAGAATCTCCCTGAAGTCTTCAAGACTATTGCTTTGCAACTTACCCTTTAAAAATTCACAGAACCAGTCCCTTCTCTTGAGTCCTTTAAGCACTAAGTCAGCAATAATATCTTACACTAAATCTGAATGCTGAAAAAACGACAAAGTACACGATAGGATGTAAAGTATTTCAGCATACCTTTGCATTTGGCTTTCAATGTATTTAACTAGTGCAAAAAGGTATGTGGCATTTTTCAATTTCCTAACTACTCAGTACAAATAATCCAATGATTGTTCTATGTAGCTTAATTCTCAACACTTGTTTTTAAAGCCTAGGTTAACAGATATATCGTAAGACTTAGATGTCTGGGAAGTTATCCACAGAACACCAGAAGCATTAATTAAACCCCTAATCCTTAGGAAATCAGTGCCAATCACCTGAATAAAGATGACGGTTTACTTTTACTTAAAAGTGTATTTCCTTTCTGAAGAAGTAACGTTGCAATGGATAGCAAAATCTATTAACTAGTTCCCTCTACTTCCCTCTTCCTTTCTCTAAAACAGAATCATGTTTTCTGGGAAAGGTCCCTGTCTGTTTCTGCTGTAACTTTTATCACAATTTGCATTTTCTGTTTTACCATTGGATATTGTTAGCCTTTTCTTAACACTAAACGGAAAGTCTCAAAGTTTACTGACTCTGTTCCTGATAGGGGTCCAGTCATCAACCAAACAGGGTTGCTGAAAATGCAAAGCAAAATCGACAGAAAAGAGCAGGAATTACCTTAAAAGATTTTGTGACTTGGAGAGTAATCCAATTTCCAAACACTTCATACCAACATGCTCCAAAGCCACAACATTAGCATTAGCTCCCTGTCCCCCACCCTCTCAGCTTTGAATTAAAATAATTTTCTGGTTTAAAACCCAAGTTTAATAAACAAGCAAAAACACAAGACAAAACCAACCAAACAAACAAAAACTCAACACCAGAATACCCGCTGAATTTCTTGTAGCTGAAATTTTGGCAGATGCGGAGTTTGGTTTAGGATTTCATATTTCAAGTAGATGAAATTTAAGAGTGCTTAATTTTTTAACTTTAGCATTTGTTTTTAGTTTGGTGCAACAATGAAAAATATCTAAAATTTATTCCATTAAAATTCTGCTACAGGAAAATAAAAATAAATAAAATGTACTATTTGTGCCTGTCCACAAGCACAGAGAGGTAAAAATTTAGAAACCTTTTCACACAAACATAGGTATTTGTGCAATTAGGAATGTTCATTGTTATTTTGATATACTTCAATCATGTTCTGGATTAATTAAACATGAAATTAAAAACATGCCTGTTTGCAAAATTTCATTGAAGTTGTGTTTTAAATTTTTCAATTATCTAATTCAAAAGGCAAAAAAAAAGCTGATTAAAAGACTTAATATCAAAATCAAATTCTTCATTAGAAGAACAAAAATAAAATTAGATGTTTCATAAGTATTTTATTCTGTAATATAAAATATGGTTCTCTGGCTATAATTTGTCACTATCGTTAGTTCTACATCTACCTCCATGTAGAAAGGAGCTCGCTTTGATTTTTTGAATGCATAAAGGCAAGTTTTGATATTGAGCCTAAATACCCCACGTACCATAAACTCTCTCATGCTCACTGAACTTAAGTGGAAGCTGTGCATCTTAAGCAGACAAAGAAAAAGCACCTATCATTACATTTTGAACTATGGACACATTATATACTTCACACTTAGAGGATAATATTAAGAAAGCATTAGTAGCATTGCTGAGAGGCAAAATTTACTAGGTTGGACTAGATGCCATCTGATGTGATCACATGAGTTTGAGCTGTTTGTAGAGGCACACCCAGAATTCTTAATTTGTTTTTTTCTTTAGACAGCTAAGACATCATAACCAAGACCAGTAGATTACTAAGTTTGCACAAACCTGTGAGAGCTAGGAAGGCTTAGCTTTATAACTGAAAACTAAACCCCAGCTTTTCTTTATCTATATACCATGATATATGGTCTAATTAATCATATATCTCTGCCTTTTCCATGGTTTTTCTGTTTCAGTTTGCTTATTGAGTTAGTGAAAAACTTGGCAACAGGCAACTGTAAATTTGACACTTTCTAATTTTCAGCAACTTGACTCAACAATTAAATTACTATTCTTGTAACATTGTTTAAGACAAAGTGCTCAAATGCTAATTTAGCATAGTGAAAAACTTTTCTGCAAGCACATAAGCAAAAACAAATCCAAAAATTTGTATGATTTCTGTTTTACCAAGATTTCAGTGCAATATGGGATGTGATATCATCTTTTCTTATCAAGAAAGATGGCATGTACTGTAAATAAAATATTCAAACATGCCGTATATAAGACATCATTTGAAGACAATGCTAAAGCCTAAAGGTGGAAAAAAACTCGCAATCATTTTTACTGAATGCATTTCTGGTTTTAAGCAAAATTTGATCATGAACACCATTTTCCACGGACATATTCTTCAGAAGAACACACACACATCTATCTAAATAATCAGGCTCAGAAGCTTGCTTGTGTCTCAGGAAAAAAAAGCATTAGACAAGTTCTTTAAGTTTCGTGTTCTTTTTTTTCACTATACCTTCTGTTTTACATGCTTTGTAGACTGATGTGTTGTGGGATAATTCCAGGTATTTAGCAGATGTTAAATGTATGTTGCTTTGAATCTGACAGGAATACTACTAATTTTATCGGTTTAAATCCAGCAGCTGTGCTAAAAATGTGGTCATGTAATATGTTCCATAGTAATATTAATGGCATGGGGCTAAAACATAGCTCAGAATTTAGAGAAAGCAAAAAGACTGAATTCAATTTCAAAAGGGGAAGCATCTCTAGTGCATCTGAATGAAACTGTTAAGTGTGAATTGGAATTTATCTCTAACAAAATGCTATTGCACCAAAATAACTTACACCAGAATAAATATATTAAGCTTAATGTTTGCATAGCAGGACAATAAGACTAATTAAATACCTCTTATTGCACCTGAACTTAAAAAATGTTCACTATAAAAGAAGGCGACTTTAGTAGAAAAGAAGCTCACAGGCAGAGACAAAGAGAGCAAAATTCAGTGTTTGCCAATTGGTACTGTGAAGTTTCAACAGCTACTGGGAATTCTGCTTTTTTCTAATCCAAGGGGAATCTGCAGAAGCCTCAAATGCCATTGTGTGGTAATTGCTGACAAATATTACAGACTGTATCTCAACCACTGTCATATTTAATGCTTGCATTTCAATATGAATTTTTCAGTCACATTTTTCTTATTTAATGTATTCCTGCAAAGAACAAGCTAATGCATAGATTAATAGATAAATACAACACACTAGAACATGCTATACCTACTTTATATAAAGAAGTTCGAGACTAGACGCTAGATATGTATTACCATGTCATGAATATTTTTTTTATTCACTAAACCAGGTCACTGAAAAGAAGAATGCTTCCCAGGTGCAGTAAGTTGGAATATAACATGAAAGATTTTTAATAAACAGTAGGAGAGCCAATCCATTTTGACAGTTATGTAAAGAATTCTTATTCCAATCAAATCAATTTCTTGAATGCAGGTACTCTTCAACTTCACAGATTGCTATATAATATAGCAAGGCCAAGCACAGTCACCTACTTTGGTAAAACAAAATTCAGGACTCTGTTAAACTCATGCTTTTTAAAATTAAAGGGCTTTTTTGGTAGTTGCTTAGAACAAGAACCAATCCTCTTCAAACAGACAGGAATTAAAAATCCACTATTATTTTTGATTACATGGAGAAGGTAGGTCAAATCAAACTGTTAAGATCTAATCTGCAGCTTCAGTAGCAAATTCAGCTAAAGATGGAAGAATTCACAGAAAAACAATTCACAGAAAAATTGTCCAATTCACAGAAAAACAAAAGCATGAAATAAATCTATCCGGATTGGTATTCCATTATTTTCCACTTTGCCCTAGTTACTTCGTATGGAAGGAACAAGTGCATTCTGAGTTTCTGACCTTAAGAATGCTTGTCTTTAAGTTTGGATTTGATTATCCTGATTATCATATGTTTTTATGTGCTGCTATTTGATTACTACTCACCCTTCAACACTTTTATCTTTCAGAATCAAAGGCTGCTCATCCAGAACAAGTAGGAACTCAAGATAGAGTATTGCTTGTAGCTATAGTTTATTGCTCCAAATTTTTGTTACATAGATAAATAGATACTAGCTCAGATGTGGCAAAACAAATGCTGAGGTCACAGGAATATTGTACTTTGGTCTGATTTTGACTATAAGCATGGCTCTGATTTTAACCATAAGCATATGAAGTACTGCAGTCCTAGCTGTTCTTCAAGTCTCTTCTGAACTATATGATTTCATTGTCACAGAACCACAATACAGAAGAATAAAGTTATGTTATAAAGTTCAGTTTATGATGTTCAGTTGTGTATCTGATTTCACATTACCTCTACTATTGTTACAACAATACAACTTAGAAATAACTCTCAATTTGTATCACTGAAACCTTGTAAAGCTTGCTGATATAAAGCTCACCGAACTATCTCAGCAAACCATTGGGATACACAGCACAGTATATAATACACTTTCAGTACACAGCAGCAGAGACACAAATAATACTGACAAATAAATATGACATGATAAGTACATTGATTAGGACCCATTGCAATTTATGCTTAATGAGAAGATTGTCTCTTGTAAAATGTTAGGAACCATCCACACACACAATGCTTATGTAGTGATTAGGGTGTGGTGGCATTAAGATGACTGGAGTAACAGCCTGGCTTTGATTACAGGGTGTCCTGATAGATTACACAAAGATAGTTCCTCCCAATGAGTTACTATTTTTGCCACATTCTCTACAGTTAATCTGCTTCACTCACAAAAATAGATGTGTATTTGGTATTTTTCCTTCCCTTTTCCTGCTTGCTCTACTGGACTGCCTCTTACTAGTCTGCAAATTGCAGTGGACATAGAGACTATTACTCTATAATAATTTTAGAGAAAGAGGCATGCTACACATAGAACCAGAAAAAAAATTATAGAAAGACCTTAGATGGACAAATACAGATTATAAACTGATTCTTTTGATTTTGCACTTAAAACATAAATTCATAGAGGTTTGGTGAAAAGTCTCAGATTCCTTTTGCATAATTTTTTGTTGATTAAGAAATCATACTTCATTTTGATCTTACTCAAAATATTCTCCCTAATACTTTACTTGCAATCTCTGTTTAAAACCTTAAATTGTATTGATATGATTGCAAATTTCACTGCTTGGTGAGAAAGGTATGATGTTTGACTGAATAAATTTTCTAAACATGTCAAGAGACCAAGATTGCTGGGCATTAGAAAGCCAAATACATTTTTCCAAATTCACACCATTTGTGAAATGGTAAAGGAATAAAGCAGCAAGTTATTTCACTCAAACCCTGCTAAAGAATGCCATTTCTGCATGTTTGTCCCAAGAAAGGTGGCCTATGTTCCAGATTTACACCCACATTATGAGAGTTAACATACCACCCTCAATACTTCTACATTTCATCACAGTTCTCAACATGAAAGAAAGATAAGTATGTGGGCGCTGCTTCTGATATGCAATCTTATTGGTGCTATCCAGCAATGCATGCTTAAGTTCAGGAAAATTAATCACACTCTCTAATGTTTACAAAGCAGTTACTCTTTGAGAAGCTTATATAGATACCTCTTATTTTTTGGTGACACAACAGGACTTGGAATGCACATTAGTTTCTGTTTAGTAATCTCAAAAACTTTATCCTATGAAATACCTTATCCACTTAAACATTATTTATCATCAGTGAATGATGATTCCTTCAAAACTAAGGACTCCTCAAGGAGGGTCTATAAACAGGAAGAGGTCACTGTAAATACCCTTTCTGAACATGGAGGGCAGGCAGGATGGAGTGTTACCAACACAATGTTTACCCCAGTCCTGCAGGATCCTTCTTCATAATTCTTCTATTAGAAAGACCCTGGGTACTCAGCACTTTTCCAGTGCTCTTCCATCATTCCTGCCCTCTTTCTTCCTACTGCTGTCTGTCCTTATTCATCCACTGATGTCTGTCTCCATCACATATCCATGTGATATTCCCCTGAAAAATTACTTTCTTGATTCATAATAATTCTTTTTTTTTCGTCATTCTCTCTCTCCCCACAAAGATGATGAGAAATGCTTAAGGAAGAACTGAAATTAATGGTAAACCTTGATCCAATACATCTGGAGAGGAGAAAGAGAATCTTACGGAATTTTAAAAAATTATTTGCAGAGCAGAGCCAGAGTTAAGGTTCTGGTGTGAGAAAAGGAAGGAACAAAGACCCTTTCTAGTGCAATAACGCAATCTCTACCAGGTCCTTTAAATTCTAGACTGAAATCTGGGAAGATATCCACTCTTTTTGAACAACACTGGCCCTTTGAAGAAACAAAAGTGAAAGAAAAAAATTTTTCTATTTACTGTACAAGCAAACATCTACATCATGGTAAAAAAAGTTATTCAACAAAGCATACACTGATTAAGACTCCAAGCACCAACTCATATTTTGCCACATGTAAATGCATGTTTATTAATCAGTGGTTATTCCTAGGAATTATATCTTCATCATTTTGTTAGTTTATGCTGGGGACTCAAAGCTGCACTGGTGAGGCTGCTTTCTACTGACACTAAATAAGCACTTAGTAAGGTTATGCTCATTGTCATACAAAATACAGACCATATGTAAGCAATTCAAGAATCTGCATTACAGAGATTATAGATGGTGCACTGGAGACTACGCATAAACTGATTCTTTATGGCCAGATTATTAACTCATGTGACTACCTATTGTTAGACGGACTTCCAGTGACCCTGAGAAAAACAGCAATAAAAACGTGACTTTGGGGGTTGAATGCTTACTGCTAGAACCCGTGAACAGAAAAATTATTATATGGCTTATTCCTAATGAATTCATGGAAACAGGGAAGTGGGTCTGATCTTTGTTAGTCGCAGAACAACCACCACCTTAAAAAATCCCCAGCTATCCTCAGTTTCTCATCATAACATTATGCAAGGTCCTGAAAATTCCTCATGGCAAAAAGATGTAACATGACGCAAGAATATTTCAGGATAAATCGTGACGTTTATTCTGCAGCCCTTTTCCTGCATGTATCCTTCTTGCTTGAGTACTGATGCTTTATGAAGAACTACCAGGCAGTTCTACCATGTAGAAAATAACACTTTGTCTAATCCTATCTCTTGGTATGCATCAAATTTAAGATCACCTTTCCTTTCTATTTATGTGCAAAATTGGAACAGTCATTCATTCTCACAGACTAGTTTACAAGTACACCATTAAACAGGAAAAACAAAGGCAGAATTACAACCTCTTTATATTTTCCAAAGTAATAGAGACCCTTTAATTGGTAAGAAAGACAGAATTCAGACTTACTGTGCATTTGTTCGGTTTCTCTCCTGAGTGGACTCTCATGTGAATCAGCAGTTTGTAACGGGCATTAAATGGCTTGTACCTACGAGGGCACCCTGCCCAGAAGCAGGTGAAGTCCTCTCCCTTCTTCTGGTCTATGTGCATCTTCTCTATGTGCCGCACAAGCTCCTCTCGCTGGTCATACAGCTTCCTGCAGTCAACCCAGCGACAGCTGTGCTTGCCACTGAAATCGTCCAGCTCATCATCTTCTTCCAGCAGGGCGCTTGGGGCCGGAGGTGGCACAGGCAGTGGGTGGACGCAACTGGGGAGGCTGTGTGGATACTGTTGCTGGTGAGCGTGGTATGGCGGTGGCGGCCCTTGGGGAGGAGGTGGTGGCAGCAGCAGGGGTTGAAGAGGCATGTCAGCAGTAGGACCCGAGAAGCCATCCAGCTGTTCATTTTTCAGGATGTCCACTGCCTGGCTGTCCATGGGTAGCACGCCCTGCTGGATCACCATGTTGCTTGTGGCAGCCATCTGCAAGCTGGCTTGCTCCAGCTGCTGCATCCGCTGGTACTCACCAGCCCCATTCTCAGCACACCCTAGGAACATGACTTTGCCATTCGCCATGTGGAGGCCTTTCTGGGCAGTAGAAACAGAGCAATTTTGGGGTATACAGCTTCCTCTCACTCCCAAGAAATGTCCATAGACCTCAGGTTGGGGGGTGATGTTTGCTGGTGATGTCCTGGAGCTGTTGATGTAGGCCACCAGAGAGGTTGGGGATGTACGGATGATTGTATTGAAATCAATCCCAATGCCGTCAGACAAAGGAGACAGAGAGAGTGCTCTCCTTTTGGAGCGGGCTGATTGAGACCAGGCTGAAGAATGGCAAGGATTAGAATATGGGGAATGCTTATTTTCCATGCCATGTAAATAGGATGGTAACGAGTTACTGTACACAGATGTTTCAGGTGAAAAATTTAGTAAGTCCCCCAGCTCACTGCCATTTTGCAAACAATGGTCAGGAGGAACAGAAGACAGTGTCCCGTACCTATGTGCCCACTCTTGTTTGACACTCAAAGGGGAGTGACCTTCTGACAAGCTTAACGTTGTCGAGGCCAGAGACTCACATGACAGGAGTGACCTGAAATAAAGGCACAACAAAGTAAGCAGTTAGACAATTCAGCAATGGTTCTTTTACCTTCACAGAGACACTTGAAATTAAGGAAAGGCTACACGCGAGAAAAGTTGTCCCTAATAGTAGGTACTCCAGTTTAGCAAACTCAGTTAATGTACCAGGAGGTATACAAGGCAAGATACATGTAAAAAGTCACTTAGGGAACCAACTTTTAAACTTTGAGATCTTGAAGAAAAGTTGCTGTTAAGATTCTTGATACACCACTGCAGAAAATCATGGAAATCTTTTCATCAATTGTGGTGCAAATAGGTTTGGACTTCTGAAGCCAAGGCATTTTTATGTTCCTGCCTTGTATGAAACTCATACTGATTTGAGTAATATATTATTTTTACTTGAAAAGAACAGGAAGAAAACTGATTAATAGAGAATAAATATTTAACCTGAATGACTTTGTCATTTGCAATGCATACAAATACTACAAATACTTCCCCACTGAAGTTTTATATATGGTTTATAAATATAGATAATATCTAACTTTACAAAACAAACAAAATGAGTAATGTAGAAGAACTGGTTGAAGGGGTTTTTCAGATTTGGTTTAATGATGTATCTGCCTTCAAGTCAGCAATCAAAAATTTTCTCAAAAGTGTAATCTTGCTGTTATCATTTGTTTTTCACAGACATATTATGAAACTTCTTTACACTGCAAATATTCTTTGGGTAGCTTAAAAAAACCAGTATGTTTTTCTAAAGAAAATTATAAAAAGAAAATAAAAGGACACCAGGGGCCCTGATACATAGCTGAAAATGCTGACTAAAGGTCAAGTTTATTTATTTCTTTGTTTTCAGTTCACACTCAGGCAGACTTGGACTTCCTGCCAGCCAGTGGTGCTATCAGTATATAAATTTCTATTTCTAAGAGGCTCTAACAACAGGAAGAACCAGGTATGCATCTAGATAAATCTGGCAATCTCACAGAAGCCTCTATGTCTTATGTTTTGAGGATTAACTCTTGGGTTTATTTTTTTCATGATATGGCTTTGAAGAAGCACAGCATTTCAATGAGAAATCAAGGACACAGGAAGGGAAGCTTGGCAAAAGCTGAGAGAGAGAGGAAGCAGTTTGTAGGTGCTGCATCTGTAAGACAGCTCCCAAACAGGGAAAATGTAGCTTAAAATATCAGGAAGCCTTGCTGTGGTGACCAGTGGCAGAGACGGTCAAATGCTCCTTTGCACAAGATACTTGCTTTGTAACACCTGGTTGATCTGCTGTATCAGAGTAAGAAACATCCTGTTCAGATTCAATGTCAGTGCAGGACCTGTCATGGACCTTATGTGACTCCAACAGGGTTTAAATGGCACTTGCAAAACAGACACTGACAAAAAGCACAATTAATGCCCCGACTACAGTTTGCATTGAGAGAAGTGAGAAAAATGAGACTACTCTCTCAGTTCAATCTTATGTATCATTTAGATTTAAAGGGATGATTGTGAGAAAGTTGATGTAGGCTGTTGGGTCTGTTATCAATAGGCTTTGTGAAAGCATAGTTCATTATAGGGCAATAAAATCATGTTAGTACGTTGTGACCCCAAATACAGATCCACAGTTTTAAACAGAGCAAGACAAGCAAGTTAAGTTTGATTTCTCCATGCTATGCTGTATAACTTCATTTCTAGAAGATATAAGGAGAGGGTGGGGGTGTTTTGCCAGTCTGTTTATTTAGATTTTTATTTTCTCTTCTATCAGTAAAGAAAAAGAAATCATGCATCAATAATATAAAAAGCCTATTTTTGTACTGACAAGGATTTTAATCAGATACATAGTAGCACCAGTGTCATTCAAAAAACTACTAAGGCCTAACACAAAGGACATACCCATCAGTGAATATGAAGAAAAACTGTCTTTTTAAAGTGTCATAATAGGACAAAAATAAAAAGCTGGCCCAGAATTTCAAATATACAGTAAGTAAGAGACAGATAATCTGAAGAAGCTTGGTTCCCACTTCAGCATCTAAATTCAAAAATAATAAAGATTCCAGCTCCCAAAAAAAGTGAAGATTTATTTAAAACTCAGCTCACACACTGACTAAGTAGTTTTCTGGGGGAAAATAAATATGCCTAACATGAAAATGAAGGGCCAGTTCTACTAGAGTGCCAGATTCTGAGATGGTATTAATTGGCACATCTGCTTATTGTAATCTAAACCAGCCTGAGTTTGGACCAGATCTTTCATTAACATTTACAAGGGATTATTTGCAATTAAATTCTATTCTCCCTCTGTGTACGGAGGCCACAATGTCAAAGTATAATCCAGAATTATAACCATGAACATGGAAGGGTGAAAACTATGTTTTTCTCTGTATAAAAAGTTTTGCAGAAACTCAAAAAAGATGGAGTAGGTTTTATCCCCCATGGTCTATACAGTTGAATCTGATGCTATCTATAGCAAAACCCTAATTTTGCCAGGTATTTTCTTTCTTCCATCAGTAAAAATCAAGAAAATGCACTTCATCTTTGGTCAATTCATCAAATAATCTGGTTTGGATTGAATTGCCAGAACACAGTTCATGGTGCCTGAGAGATTAAATCCAGACAAGGCACTGTGCCCAGGAAGGATCATTAGCTTCATCTAGGCAAAAGCCTAAACTTCAAGAAATTTAATCAAAAAACAAAAAAGGGCTCAAAAACCTACAACAAATAACCAACCACCCAAAAACCACAAATGAACAAACAAAATCCGCCCCAAACGGTTTCAACAATCTGTGAGTTAAAATCTGAGTTTCAACCTTTTTTTGCCCTATAAAACAGTCAATTTGAGGTCAAAATTGCTGAAATGGACATTCTTTCTGTGGCACACTTATTTTATAACACCTTCATTGATAAATCATTAAAAGATACTCTAGGGACACTAGAGCCTTGATTCTGCTAGAGTTTCAACTTCAGTTTGCCCTTAGTAAATGTTTCTTTGAAGTAAAACCAAAAATGTATAACTCAGTAGTGACACAGTACATTCAACCATATATTAAATGTTTGGAACCATACACGCACACCTAAAACTTAAGTAAGTAACAGTTATGTAATTATGTTTTTGTAGCATCAGTTTGTTCAATCTCAAAGGCACATCTTTGGATTTGTCACTTGTCATCATCTTAGCACTGAAAGGTTTTCACTGACATGTTTACATTGGAAGCATAATTAATTTTGCTAATTTTCCCACAGGACTCAGTCTTCACAACTAAAGTGACAGAAATGTTAAAAATTATCTTGAGAGTAAAGCAACGTTTTCTCCTAGTTGCATAATACCTATTTTAATTATTTCAAGAATGTTCCTTGGTTTGTAATAAAGTAATACAGTAAAATGTAAACTGCTTTGAGAATAAAGACTCTTGCGGCCTTTTGTAAGTAAGAAACTACATCTCAACTCAGTAGGCAATGGGGAACGTAGCTTCCAAAACAATATACTAGAATGTTTTCTCACTGTATGTTTAACATCCAGGGATGTGCCTAATGTGTTTGTATGGTGGTTCTCAAATACCTGTCTTCCTCTAATTCATGCTTGTTGACAATACTCAGTCATAATTTCAAAACTTGTTTAAGCATTTAAAATGAACTAATAAATCTGTGGAGCAGTGATATAAAAAGGCAACATTTACAGGAATAGGTCACAGTTTTCATTACCTACACACCAGAACTAGGAAAATTAACAACTTTTCAGGGACAATTCATCTGATTAACTTAATTATGTAAACAAACCATATGAAAGCAAAAGTATTTGATGACCAGAAAGGAATATGTGCAGAACATTTACAGTTTCTTTTGTCTGAGCTTAATGTTATTTGATAGGCACCTAGACTCTTAGCACTATCTAGATGTAATCTGTAGACCTTTTCTGCTTTCATCCTCCATAACACCTCCTATACCTAGTGTAAAAATCCAGTTTGTGACTATAAAAGGTACTTTAAGAAAAAAGTCCTATCATACATAGATTTTGTGTGACCAAATTTCCCATTATTTGAATGATCCAAACAGTATGATTACAGCTGATCTGAATTAAATTGCATGGAATTCAATCTCCTGTGGCATAACAGAGTGTGATTTTCTGATTTTAATAATCAGAAATGTCACATTTTAATTACCGAAGAAATAAAAAACAACCTCTTTTTAAAGTAGTCAATACAAAAAGTCAGTTCAGGACCTTGCATATGATGGCGAAGCACTCAGGCTGGAAGCATCCATAGACCTCTGTAAGCTAGGGCTGATCTGGTTGCATGCTGTTGAAACCTGATTAGCAGAAGGTGAAAAAGGTCCCAGCTGTTCAACTGTCATGGAATTGCTGGTGACTATTGCATTGTTGCCGCTGCCTTTTCCAATGGACTTGTGCTTGTATCCATAACCAAGACCTCCTAAAAGAAACAAAGCGGGTTAATATTTATCTCTCATGAACCTGTGATGAGGCACAGAACTCACATCACTTTGCAAAGTCTGCAAAGTAATGGGAATCCCCACATGAGGGCAAAACAGGGGACTAATACAAGAATTTTGCAAGCTTCTCAAAACACAAAAAGCAATATTCTACAGGGGAATTAATAGATTATGCATGTGCTGAAGCACATAAGCCAAAGATCAGGCATCACAGAAAAACATCAGAAAAAGCACGGGATAAAAGAGCACCCTCTGCTAAGGAACAGCTCTCTCTGAAGAAGGCAGGAAGAGAGAATCCAAGGTGGCTATCAGAAGAACACCACCATGCCCCGAATCCTACCAAACCCCACAGGTCCAGGCTATTGGAAGCCCTTCCATCATTCCTACCACTATGCATCATTCCCATTGCCATGCAAAAAGCAAGGACACCACTGATATGCATGCAGGCTGCAATTGGCTGCACAGTTTCACCAGCAGGAGAGAGTTACAGCTGGAACTCTGCATTCCTCAGAGGTCTAGATAGAGGAATCTGAGCTGAATCAAATAGAGAAGCATTCTGGACTTTCTTTAAAGGCCACAGTCTGCTCTTAATCACTGCTGTCATGACTCAAACTGATGGCTATTACAGTAGCACAAGAAGTAGCTGGCCAGTGGGACATACCTTCAAAATGCTTAGTGTACTTTATGCTGTGATTTACGCCACAGATTGTGGTTTACAAGATTGCCTCCATTAAAACACATTGATATTAGAACATTAAACTGTAGCTCATAATATGGAATTTGTTGGATATCTAGCAAATTCTCATCACAGCTGGAAATTAATAATTAGACAATTCACATTTCTAGCTGCTTCCTTGTGTTCAGAATACCCCACAAAGGAGGACAGCAACATCAGGACAAACTGTGAAAGTATTTCAATATAAACCATTTTCCTAAATTAAATCTATAAGTTGTACATGGTTGTACAACTTATACAAGCTTTTCCCCAGGTTCTTCAGATGCGTTACGAACTATAGAAAGAAGTACATTAAGGCATTTGTGGCCCTCACAGTCAAAGGAAGAAAATCCAAATCCTTCAATCTCCTCCAGATCAAATAGATCCAAGCACAGAGAATTCCTTGTTCTGCACTCAACTCCACTGTGGGCACCAGAACAAAGCATTTAAGCTCTTGTAGGATTACTGTCTGTTCCCACTACAGATGTTCAATTAAATCAAAAGAAAAAGAGAAAGCATTTAAATGTCTTTCCTGTGAAGCAGAAAAGTTTGTATTTTGAACTCACTAGAGCTGAATCAGTGTGATACTCAGCAGCTGATTTTACGATGTTACAGAGTATTAAATTGGAACCAGTAGCAAATATTAGGCAAAAAGTGTACGTTGCCTCTGAAAATAACTTGCACACTACTCCTCTTAGCAAAAACCTGGATGGGTGAAATAAAAAATTTACACACTACATTCACACTATAAAAAAATACATAATATTACATATTATGCCTAAGTGTTTGTGTGTGTATTACTAATATTCAGTTGGGTATTTTTTAGAAAAGTGCCTTTAGTATGTAGAACCAAAAACTTCCTGCATCAAATTATATAAGAGACAAAGAAGTGTGCTATAATAACATAGGAAATCCAGATGGTTTTGACACTGAAATACAGTTGTGATGCTTGCAGAGTATATATATATATATAACTTAGTAAGACATAAACCTACTATTTAGCATTGAGAAAAAGCACCAAATATATACTGATCCTGACACCATTTATACCCTTCACTTAAAAGCCACTTTTAACAAACTTCAACAGCAAAAATAGTACCTACTTTATCATATCCAGGAAATCAAGGGCTGTGCATTTATAAGATGTCCATTAAGGAAAGGCCATATGTCAGCTTAGATAACAATCTGCAACCATACAGTGAAATTGCTCTTTATTTATGTTTAAACCTGAGGTGCTTGGAACTTACATGTCAATAAAAACCAAATCCCAATAGCAAAACCGGAAAAGGGAGTAGTGTCAAACTAGTACTGTTAAATACAGCAAATTGCATCCTCAATGCATTCTGGTTTCCCTTTCAATTACAGGGTCTGTTCTGTGTATAAACAGTACCTCGGGGATGCCAAGACAAGTTGTTGTGTTATAGTAGAGATGATGGCCAAAAATGGCCTTGTTGCTAGCCATTGAAAAGAAAACATGAGAAATCAAGTACTTTGGAGAGACTGTATTACTGGAATGATAAACAAATGTACTGCAAGGCTCGAATCCTCATGAACATTTGCCTGGGCATTTCTCTGATGCAGAAATGGAAGCAAAAGGTTTTTTCTTTTTACTGTTGACAAACATTTGCTCTTATGAGGAAAGAATAACAACTCTTCCACTTAAAAGAGGGTGAGGGAGACTATAATGAAAGAATAAGTCATCAGCACCCACCACTGAAAGAGACTGAAGTGTAAAAGACTGCTGCTTTGAAAAGTAAAGTCATAACATTTTATCAACTGCTTCATATAGGTGTAAATGTGTCAAAAGACCACCATTAATACCTTGTCTGTGCCCTGCAAGTCACTGAACAATATTAATTTGATCTGAATCAGGCAGCAGCATACAATCCCACATACGCTGAACTAAATCTGAGCACAAGATGGGAAGCTTATGTTGACTTCAAGCCAGCTACAAAAGTACAGACCACATCTGATCTAGCACAAAGTTAAATGGGTGCAACATGGACATCTGACCTGTCGTGAGCATGCTGTTAAAAGGCAGGCTGTCAGAATGTGTGTTCAAAATCTCTGGATAAATCTGAACTGTCAGAATGACTATGTCGAACATCAGCATTTGGCATCACACATCCATAGAGCCAGAGGAGCCCCCAGTCTGGGTTTCCCATATCATTGTCCCAAAGCCTGAAAATTTGAGGGGAGTGGAAGGACAACCAGGAATTCTTTAATGCCTTGAATCCACATCAGCTGAGATAAATGGGAAACTCTCTGGAAGACATCAGTGGGTTTTAAATGACACTGTAGATTCTAAGAAATACATGTGAAGCTGATATTTTAAATGACCAAGAGAAGTAATTTATTTTCTTTTATACTAGGATATAAATCAGGAGACAGTCCAGTAAAGGAAACAATAACTGAGGAGGTGGAATCAGTCCTGAGATGGCTCACAGCAAGAGTTACAACTGATTAGAAGGTCCTTTATTCCAAACAAGCATATTACACATAACTCAAAGCTTATCAATAAATAACAGTAATAGTTAACAAGTAGAAAGAGTAAAAAAATTTTATGGAAATATTTTAATACATTCTGTCGCGGGTAGAAAGCGCGAGTAACGCGGTGTCTTTTGCGTCAGTCCCGTTTGCCTAAATAACGTGACTCAAGCCTTATCTAGTCTCCGATTAGAGACGAGCTGAGCATCAGAACTCCCGCAGAATCTTGGCTTAGCTCACGCACAGCGGTTTAATTTATGCAGGGAAATAAAGAGAACGAGAAAGGGTTCTTTCCGCTTATTGCCAGTAGGTTTTATTCCTGGAATATGGTGCGGAGAAGACGGCCAAAATGGCGACCGGGGCGTGTTATAAAACAGGGGGCAAGGGGAGGGCAGTCAGGAGAGCCAATCACTGCTGAGGACCACAATGATTGACAGGGGCGTCGGCCAATCAGTCGGCTGTCTGGACCCGGCATGGGAACCAATGAGCTGTTTCCCTGGGCGGGGACAGTCCCTGCCGCCCTGGGCCGGGACGGCCCCCACCGAGCCGGGCTGTGCTATCCCAGCTGCCGCGCGGGGGTGGGGAAAGGACCAACACAGCGCGGGGCGGGGGGGAAGGAACCGACGGTCCCGGCCGCAAGCCACGCCCAGAGGCACGCAACAACATTCACTTCCTTATTCATTAGCTTGCCTATTTTCCCTGTTTATTCCCTATAGTCAGTTAATAGCTAAGCTTCACTCAACCTTGAAATGCAAAAATATTTCACTGCAATCTTCCAAAGAACAGTCAAAGAATACCAAAAATACAACCACTTTAGGTACACAGAATTTTGGATGAGATTCTCTTAATTAATGTAATTCTCTTACTTTTTGGAGGCAGAGTCCAAGATTAAATTAGTTCAATTAAAAAAACATTTTCTTTTATCAGATATTGATCAAACATGGCTAATTTCTTTGTCTACTTCTCCATGTCAGGAGCAGTAATTTGTTAATTCTTCCAAAAAACTCAGGTTACAAAATGAAACTGTTTCATCAAACCTTTGAAACTGTAAACTATGCTGCTGTATGTATAAATCATAGTCAACAAAAACATGTAAAAGCAGAATCAGTTTTAATTCTTAGGTGTTTTGAAACACCTAACATACATACCAAATATGTAACACCAGATCAAATTCAAACATCTCTGAGATTCATAAATTCTCTAGTACTGAACTAATCAGTATGAAACAAAGTTATTAAAGTCATCTGAAAATCTATCCTTTGTAACTGTTAGAATAACAGCTAGAAATAAAAGAATTGCAACAAAGGAGCAAAAGTTAATTTCCCTAGGGGATTTTCTGTGTCCACACACACAGAAAATGTACACAGTAAGAGCTTTGGAAGTGGTCAGTTTTACTGTTTCCCTTATATTGGGCTTCCAGTCTTGTTCGTATGGTGAGAGAAGGGCACACCCAAAAAAGGCATAATGTAAAACCATAAATATGAAGAGGACAGAGACCAAAGCAATAAGGCAGATTGTGAGAATGTATTCTTCACACAGATTAAAGTCACCAAGGCTTTTTGAAACCAAATTTGGCCATTTTTCAAAACACATTTAATCTTCTGGATGTTGCAGCCTCCAGCTACCATGTACATCTTTTCTGTGTGTCACCATATCTGCAGGGTTAATGACACCCTCTTTGAGGGGGCTTCACAGCAGCTGCTGACTGAACAAACTCAAATGCTTGTGTAGAAGACTTGCTTCCTGATGGTAATAACCCACTCCTTCTCACTTTGAGCCTGCCAAAGTTTTCAGGCTTCCCCTGCAGCAATTTTAGCTGTATTAGTAATGACTATCAGAGAGCTAGCACTTGCCCCTTTGTCCTTAAACTAAACAGCCACATTTCTCATGTTTCTACAGACATCTAAGAGGCACAATAGCAAAACAACTATGTAGACAGAGACACTAGCTGCAGAGCAGTAGATACCAGACCCCTTCAAACCCTTTTAAAGTGTATTAAACTGGAGTTTCAAAAGGGAACAAGCATTTTTTAAAAGGCAGAAATGGGGGAATATTGTCATTTGCCTTTATGACCATATGATCAGACAAAATCTTTGTCTATTTGGAAATCTGGGCTTCTTCAAACTGGTATCATACCCAAACTGGTAAGGTACTCTGAGTCCAAATCTTTTGGGAAGACTTTGAGGTTTCTGGGTGAACTACAGAAAAATTCAGTCACACGTACATTAGCTATGAGCTTTCTTTATGGCATGCAATCTAGAGTTTTTTGGAGTACAAGTAAATTATTACACTATGACTCAAAAAGTTGCTGAATTATAATTTGTATTACAAGTCTTACAAAATATTGTAGTTTCTGAACTACACTACACCACACAGACACTACATGATAGTGAAACAGTGATTCTTAGCATTTATTATCTTTAAAAACTAAAATGAAATAAAAATCAAGGATTTGTAGTTAGAGAGAAAATTCTCAAATTAAGATCCTAAAAGCTCACTCTTATTGACATCACAGTTATGATCATAGCTTATAGTTTTTGTAACACAATTAGCAATGACTTTTTAGTTACAAATTTTCTCCAAATCCTCTGGCAGTGTCCACTCTGAACACAGAGCTAGACAGACTGTTAATTGGACTAGTACTGGCAATTCTGATGTTCTTAACTGTTTGCAGAGACTTAATCTTTACAATCAATAAAAATAATCTCCAAAAAAATGCACTAAACAGAATTGTATGACGGCATGGTATTAAGAAAAAGTACTATGTATGCATTTTAAAGATTCATCATGCTTTGAATCTTGGGAAGGCAGTTTTTTCACTATCAGAGTGCACTTGGTAAACTAACTTGCACTAATTTTCAATGCTATTTGCCATTCATTGTATGAAGCAATCAAGCATGTATCTTCTACAACTCTACTGTGAGATGAAACAGACTGACAAAGCACAGTGAAAAACAATGTCTCCAACTGGAACGAAGGTAAAAAATTATCCAGCACCGACCAGTGAAAACAATACCTCACAGGTTATTAACATAGCTGGTTTAGAGCAGACAGCAATGAGATCACCTACTTCTGTGGAACACTTTAACCACTAAATTTAAACAAATGAAAACAGTGGTCTTGTAATGACTAAACTAAGAATATATTATGAAACAGTCAGGTTCAGGAAACTTCCAGGAAAGAACAGACACAGTAAAACAAAGATTTTCAATCAGATCTACAGACATGTCTAATAGCTCATACTAATTTGAATCAGTTTTATTTGTACCAGGAAGACCTATCACTCATTAAAAATTTATTTTGAAAGGTACTTTGTTTTCTTATTTTGCATAAAATGTAAAAAGTTATCAGCTAACTAGTGCACACAGAAGTTAATATTTAACTGAACTAAAATATAAATGTTTTAGCTACAATGGGTAACTCCCTATTTGTTATCAGTAACATTAGATGACTTCTGTTTTTGTCCTTGTTAGGACAATACAGTATGTGCTCTTTTATTACAGAAAACTTAAAGCTTTGCAACTTTGGTTTGTGCTAATACTTCTCTACAGTATTAGTTACCAATTTCTATTTGCAAAATTTAGCCTGTATTTAGTTTGTATTTCTGAAATATTAATATATGGTGCAAGCCTCATAATCCAATAACTGGTGAAAATCAAGAAAAACTCCACTAGCATTTTAATATATTAATCTAATGGTGAAAAACATCAGGTAAAAAAAAACTGACAAGTTTCCTCTTTTAAGTTTCAGTATTGGCCAGCTTCTTAAAACACCACTACAATACAGAGGGAGACAAAAATATTATTATAATCAAAATGGAAATTTACAGATATTTGAAAGAACAGAAGAGAATTATATTAGAATTAGAGCTCATATCTTCCAGTTGCAGTGCCATCGGGAAATTACTGCCTGAATCTGACCCAAATAAAAACAGAGCATTTTTCAGTATGTGTGTGAGAGCACAGACCACAAGTTCATTTACATATGGCATTAGTTGGGAAGCAAATCAAAAAATAATATTGTTAAAACTGCCTCATGTATTATGAATTATAAAACTCAAATGAAGTCAATAAAGAAACACTTTGCCCAATGTTTAAACAGTGTTGCAGTCATCTGCAGAATAAGTACATTTATTCCAGTAATTTAGTAGGAATACTTCTTTGTTGATACCATCTGATTGCAATGCAGCCAACTATGGAGGGGCAATAAGAAAACATTTTAGAAAAAATAATTCTGTACTATGTAACACTTCATCGCCACAACAGCTTCTAGCACTGTTCAACCTTCACTGCACATCTGTGCTTTTCTTCATGTTAGAAATACATTCTTGGAATATTTTCCATTAATTCCATTTTTTCCTCCCCTCAATTTTAATTAAAACATGCTCAGATAACTTCTGTTATCTGAATGTTCTTAGTGTTTTTGAAAATACCACATAGGATCTTTGCTATCTGTAACTATGGGTACACGCAGATCCATTACTCTAAATACCTTATCATTCCACGTATCAAAGCAGGTCAGCACAGCAATGTACCCTCTGTTCAGACAGTAATTTCTGATATCTTGTTTTGTTCACTGGACTGCTATGGCACACTTTACATGTGCTTCTCGTGCCAGTCTGCCTGCATGGCTAGTGAGTAGTGGGAAGAAGAAGACTCCTTCCTTCCTCCAGGCCCCAGGCAAAGGGAAGATCTGCTGCCTCCTTTACCACTTAGAAACAGGGATGCAGCAGAACACCAAGAGTAAGAATTCTCAGGAGGTTAAGGCCGCCTTAACTCCAATGCTCTATGACAACATCCTCCAAGTAAAACCTGCTGCCAGCTGTGCAGGAGTTCTGAGCAGAGGAGAGAGGAGCAAGGAGATTGCTTTCTACCTCCAGCATGGGCTGCATAATACGTCAGTGCCACTGTGCTGCACGTCATGATCCAATACCATCAGTTCAGCAAAAAAGCACGCAATAAAAGCTTTGTTTCACGTTAAACTGTAATCCCATGTGAAGCTCCCTTTCTAAACCTTTACAGATAATTCAAGGTTTTTGACTACTGTTTCTCGTAAAAGCATCTTTCCTCCTTTCAGAGACAAAAATGTACAAAAAGCAGGGAAAATAAGGATAAATGCCAACCTGTTGAATAGCGATGCCCATTTAGAAGAGCTGGCAAATGTTAACATGGAAAGAATTTCAGAAATTGGCTCTTGCTGTATGGAAGCAGGAATCTAAATAACTTGCAGTCACATTCAGTAGGTTTTTGTTTCCCAGATAAAGTCAACTCCTCAAGGGCAGTACAACAATTTTTCAAACAGCATTGTCCCTGAGATTCTAAGCAGTACATTTTTTCTTTCAGTACATTAAAAACAAGATACTGTTTAAGGTTGTTTCTCCTAAAAGATAAGAATGTTATCCTAGTTGTCAGTTTAACCAGGCAGAAATAACAAGCATACAGCCCACATAACATACATATTCTAAGAGGCTTTATACTCACTTAATTAGTTTAACTATTGCTTTCATGGTTCATTTAAAACTTTCATGCTTCATTAAATATCAATATTTTTTATCACCTCAGAAAAAACTTCTCAGAAAAAATATAATTGTCTTTTCATGTGATAATCTTGTTAACTAATATATGTATTTCAAACATGTCTATCAGACACTAGCAAAGTCTGAATTGCTACAGTAGCAGTATCTCAAACTATTATGCAAATTTCTTTCCACACACAATGGAAAGATTTTTTTTCCCTGAAACAAAAGTACTTTGTGAAGAAAAATAAAATTATTTTGACACGTTATTTTTGTCATTATAAAGTTCCCACACTGATCTCTCCCTGTTCCACCTTCACAGCAATCAGCTCAAACATACTCTGGATTCAGTAATTGTAACTTTTTGCCAAAAGTCCTTAAGTCAGAAAATCATGTCCTTAAGGAAGCACAAAGATGAATGAAACTAATAGTTACAAATATGTAGAAGCCAAAGCCCAAGTGCAACTAATAAAACAAACTCCTGTGGTTAAGAGAATACCTTTCCTACCAGAAAGGTTTACTTACTTAAGCGCAGTATGAATTTTCTCCATTCAGGGTATAAGAACACATCAGAGCTGTTTGGAAGAACATTTTCTAGGTGGAGAAATTAGTCCTTTCCAGTCCACCTGCATGATCACCACAAATTCCCTCTGGAAATGTGCACCACTATCTTCACATGCAATCTTATTCTACAAAATATATGGCCAGTAAGGTAGATTGCAGTAATTGAATGAGAGTAGTTCTTGTTATTTAAACTGACTTTTAGAGGAGCCCGCTATCAGCATTGTCATGGTCCAAACAAAATTTCTACTTCTTTTGCCACCTTAGCTCTTCATGTCGATGAGAGGCAAACTCTGGGAAAATGATACAAACAGCCACAGGTATTTAAAATCTGTATTGGCACTACATGCTTCCACTCCTCTCAAAGCTTTAGACATTTTTCTTTCAATCTTATTCTTTTTTCCTCATTCTTTTCATCAGCCCAAAGCATACTAATTAATTGGAGTTTCCCAGGTCTTTTGTTGTTGTGACCAAAAAGAAAACCAAAAAGAAAGCTTGTTTCATCTTTTTAAAGTGAGTCCATCTACCTTCCACAAAGCCAGACTAATAAGAGGGAGGATTAAGGCCAATTGAATGGCTTAGACCCTTAAATACCAGTCCTGCTCCTGCCCTTAGCTGTCATCCTTGCCACAATTGATTTCCAGAGAGTGACGTCTTAACCACAGCTATTACTTTGCAAAGAGGAGGCTGCCGTGTTGGCAGGGTTTGGCAGCCAAAGTTGGCTGCTGACTAAGGTCTGAGGTAAAGACACAGGAAACCACACTGGTATCCCAATGCAATGGTGTCTGCAAGGGCCATCTGAACGGCGGAAAGAAGTGCTCACAGACAAAGGCATAAAAAAGGCAAGTGTTTGAGTGCTCTGCTGAGCAGAAGTACCTTCGTTAAAGGGTGGAAACAAATGTCCCGATGGACACTGAAATCTTTTTAAGAAGCTGGTCAATCCAACCATGTAACTCTCCTCCATACCTCTAAAAAAATCAAGTGGTACCCATCTTTACATTAGTTTGAGAGAGAATGTGCTAAATCGGTAAGAGTAAAATAGAGATCATTCAAAAGAGATGGTGTGATTTTTAAGGACTTCATCCGAGTGGATTTCAGTGGAGTTAAATTCACAAGTATATAAGTAATTATTTACAAACAGAACCCGGCCTTCTGAGCTGCTTAGGTAATTTTTCAAACTTCTGTCATATGCAAGTATTCCCGTATTCTTCATACAATTTAGTGTGTGCTTCTTTAATATTTTGGTGTGATTCTCATTAAATGGCAGGGATTTGAATCCCTGCAATTCAGGAATTGCAATTCCCTGAAGTTAATGTGAATAGGATGTAAATCTCTTACAGTCAGATGTCACTGTATTTCAATATCACTGAAATCCACACTCTATTCTACAACTCATGGAATTTTGTTAAAAAAACAAGGTTGTTTTGGAAATTACAATGCATACTGTATACTAAAAACGTACAGCAAAGCTCATTGCACTTCCAAAAGGCTACTGAAGACTAAACCAGGCCAACAGAGAAGATTTAAAGTCCTTATAATTGAAGAAAAGACAATAACCAAAATAATTGTTATAGTATCTTACCTTTTATATGACTAGTTTCTCTTCCTCAAGCAACATTCAAGAATCAAGGCTGCATGGGCAAGCTGAGTGAAGAAAGAGTATGTATTTGCAAGTCTGGGTTTGGGAGAGTTTTCAGTGGCCAGACATTGTCAGTTGGTGGCTGACAGATGCCCACCCAGCTGGTCTCTCCCCCTACACCCACAATAGCACAGATAGCACAGGAGAAGAAAAGATAGAAAAAACTCCTGGGTCAAGAGAATGACAGTTTAATAAAAGAGGCAAAAACTTCATGCAGAGGCAAAGCAAAATAAGAAATATATCCACTACTTCCCATGAGCAGACAGATGTCCATCCAGTTCCTCAGTCCATGTAGCACTTGCTCAGTAAGAGAAATGCCATCACCACAAATGCCCCTACATCCTCCTCCTTTCCCTCAACTTTCATGACTGAGCACATCATACAGTAGAGAACATCCTTTTGGTCAGCTGGGGTCAGCTGCCAGGGCTGTGTTCCCTCCCAGCCTGGTGCACATCCCATTTCTAGTGGTCTTTTTTTTTTGGTGGGGTGATAAGGAGAGAAAACCTTGACACTGTGAAAGCGCTGCTTACCAAGAACAAAAACACTGGTGTGTTGTCACTGGTTTCTTATCAAGATTGTCTGGTCAAAATTGTAAACCACAGCACAATATGGGCTGCTGTGAAGAAAGTGAACCACATCTGGAGAGATGCAGTGTATTACATGTGGGAAAAAAAAAAACCAAATAAATGTCAGGAGGCTGCTCTGGCAAAGAAAAATATGTGGGGAACCAATTGAGTAGGGTAAAGAGGAGAAACACTTCCCAGTGGATGTCCAGACTTCAGGCATCAGTCCAGAACTCAAATTTACTCCTAAAAACGTTATTATTTTGGAAAGAGGAGTGCTTCCCCATTGTGACTTTAGTCTAAAATATGTGAGAAAAATGAAAATAAAACACTGAATAGGTATTAAACACTCAGTTTTGCATTGAAATCCTGTAGTCGTAGGATTTCACAAGGCTTACATTTTCAGGAAATAAATCACTTGTTTTAAAATCAGGGATGTCTTATTGGTTTCAGAAAACAAGAACTCTGAATATGAATACTTTCAGTCTATTAGATCTGAATAATTAAAAGACAATTTCTGTTTTCATTATATAAAGGCTGTTTCTCTTTTAATCAGCAGATGTTCTTTCAAAAGGATGTTCTGGCCTGAGAAACCCAAGCAATGAGGAATCCTGAAGGCACAGCCAAAACTGCAAACCAAGCTAAGTGTTACAGGCACCCCAGAGGTGATCCTGTTTCCTCATGTACAGCCTTTCCAGAAATTATATTGATTAAAGCACTACAATTACTTCCCCCACTCTTTTCGAGCTGATATGACTTTGTTGCACAGGAGGAGTTACGGAGTTACTTAGCCAAGATGCCCAGTCACAGATGGGCAGAGGGATGGTAGATCTTCTCTGCAGAATCAGGGCAGCGAGCCAAATGCAGCAGTGGGATGGAAAATTGCTCACACCCCTAGACTAAGAGGAGGAGCCCAAACAGAGCCTGTCCTCTTGGCTGCTCCAGGAGGGCTCCAGCTCTGCACCATGGATATGGGCACAGACAGTAAGCAGAGAATCTATCCCACACAATTTACTAAGAGGGTAAAAGCTAGGATGTAAAGTGAGCAGCCCAGAAAAACAACTGTCTCACAGAATATGGATGTTCACAGGGAATTGAAAGCCAGCAAGGGAATTTTCGATAAAACTACTAACAATTTCTCAAAGAGCCTTTCCTTTGGTCCTCCTTTACTTCCATATAAATGCATGAAAGCACTAGATGCATACACATGCGGTATCCTTCCTTTCACTACCGCTTTCTGATTGTTCTCAGGATCAGCAAAGAAACTTAACTGAGACTGATTTTTTCCTCCTGTCTAACATGCAAGTCAAATCCTACTCAGTTTCCCAGGTATAAAGGCCAAAAGCATATATCCTGAGACACTTTAAAAGGACTGAACATCTGTTAGTGACACTCCAAATTTGTCAGCTAAGACAAGGTTGTAAATCCTTTTACAATTCTTCTTGTTAAGTGGATGCTGAAATCTGGATATTGGCAGAATTTCTGCAATGTCAAATCAAATTATGTGAAGCCTTACCCGTATACATTATTAGATGGTGAATTTTTGTTCCTTAGCATCATCAATTACCAACTCAATAGTTCCCTTGATTACTAGTCCAATATACTAGTCAGTTCTTGGGTTTTTGTTTGGTTTTTTTTTTAAATCTCACTCCACAAGCCGAAATGCAACACAATCATAGCCACACATAACAAATACCTGGTACAGTAATGATGTTACTGTTTCTCCTTAGGTATTATAGCTGGCTACTACTAAGAATGTACATGAAACAAAATCATATTATATTTAATCATATAAGCATGATTTACCTCGTAATGCATACATATATACATATATGCATTCATATATTGCTATATAAAAGTATATATATAGCCAAACTACAGCTACACACATCTTTGACTTTGACAGTTCTTAAATTAACAATTCATAAGCAGGAATCTCTAAAGTCTGAAGTTTTCATTACTACATTTTGATCTACCCCATATTTTCTACTTTTATGGTCATCACAACTTTTTTGAGTAGATTGCCACCATGTCTTCCAAAAGGCTGCATCTAAGGGACAGGAAAAAGCCATCAATGTTTCAAAGGTTATCCGTGGGCTAAAGAAGGGTGCTTCACTGAACACACTACACAATCTTGTCCCAGTCTTACTCAACTTGTTTATCAACAACCTGGACGAAGGGATTGAATGCATCCTCAGTAAGCTTGCTGATGACACTAAACTGGGGGGAGCGGCTGATACACCTGAAGGCTGTCCTGCCATTCAGCAGGACCTCAATAGGCTGGAGAATGGGGCAGAGAGAATCAAGTTCAACAAAGGCAAGTGTAGGCTCCTGCATCTGGGGAGGAATATCTCCAAGTACCAGAAACAGGCTGGATGTTGAACTGCTGGGAAGCAGCTCTGCAGAGAAGGACCCGGGAATCTGGGTGACAATCACAAGACCATAAACCAGCAGTGCCCTTGCAGCCAGGAGGGTCAATGGTATCCTGGGGTGCATTAGGAAGAGCACTGTCAGCAGGTATCATCACAGGGAGGTGATGCTGTCCCTCTATTCAGCCGTACTGAGGCCATATCTGGAGTACTCTGTCCAGTTCTGGGCTCCTCAGGACAAGACAGGAAGCTGGTCAGTGCAAGACAAGAAGAGGGCCCAGCAGGGGCCACAAGGATGATGAAGAGTCTGGAGCATCTCTCTTATGAGGAGAGACTGTGGGAGCTGGGCCTGTTTAGTCTAAAGAAGAGAAGACTGAAAGGGGATCTTAGCAATGCATATAAATATCTCAAAGGGTAATGTCAAGAGGATGGTGCCAGACTCTTCTCAGCGGTGCCCAGTGACAGGGAAAGGAGCAACGGCCATAAAATAAAACACAGCAAGTTCCACCTCAACATGAGGGTGGCAGAGCACTGGAACAGGCTGCCCAGGGAGATCATGGAGTTCCCCTCTCTGAAGATACTCAAAACTGACCTGGACATGTTCCTGTGTAACTTGCTCTGACTGATCCTGCCTTGGCAGAGGGATTGGACTAAATGGGCTCCAGAGGTCCCTTCCAAACCTAACAATTCTGTGATTCTGTGCTTTTTATGATATTAGTTTGAAAAAGTACAATGTGGTTGGCCAAATGGATGAAAAACCCAACATCCTGACCATATACACTGATGTAAATCTTTGGGAATAGGCTATCTTACATCAGTAAAGGAGTGTAAATTCTTAATTTATGGGACCACATCACAACTATGATTGATACATTTATACTTAAACCTATACATTTCAACTAAATCATATAACCCTCAATAGCCATGCTTAAGTTTTCTATTGTAAAGAAACAATAAAATATGCTTTATCAGGAGCATTTTAATTAGGACCATAACTTAGCCCCTGTTTCCTAGTTTACAAGTCTTTAAAATAATTTCTTTCTCTATTAATTTTTCAAAAGAAAACTTAGTCTTATTATGCTAGGCAGTCACAAAGAAAAAAGTGAGATTATTATAATTTTGTTCAATGTTCAAACACATTGCAAAAAAGATATCAATATCTTATTCCAGAGACTACTTTTAGAAATCTGTGGGTAAAGAACTATTCAAATGATTCAGTTTGACCATTAATGAACTTATAGGTTAGATGTGGTGAAGGAATTCACAAGAGCAATCATGTGGAAAGCAACTGCTCATGACTACTATTTGCTCTTGTTTTGCAGCACTTTGCTTTTTAGTTCAATCAATGTGGATTCATTCTTTCTGGTTTAACATACTACAAAGCTTTTTAAGCCTCTTCAAAGACTTAGGAATTCACAATCTTTCTTGAACCAGAATCCCTACAAGTGACCATACAAATAAATGCAAAATAGAGATCACCAAAAAAATACCCATTGTTATTGTTTGCACAGAATCTATGTCCTCATGTTTGCTGTGTGACTGTACAAAGGTAGGCTAATTGCTGGAGCTCTTGAAAGTGCATTTTTTATTAGTCAAGAATAGGAATATATTTTTCTTGTATTCTTAAATACTCTCAATTCTACTTTCAAAACAACACCTCCCAGTAAAAGACAAATCTATTTTTATAAAAATCAACTGTGAGGAAAACAGTTAAAGATCCCACTAAACATTTTCTTCACCACATTAAAACACTAGGTTGTAAACATCTCTTTTTTCCTAAAAATGCATACAGTTTTACATGTTTTCTTCTCTTTATGATTTTGTTGAGTTACTTATTACATGTCAAAGGAGTGATAGAAGGCACTGCATGCCTCAATGGTATTAGTAACTTGACATTCATCAACATTTTTCAACTACAGAGCTGTCTGTAAATGTACTCATGTGTGTTTCTTTTCACAGTCAAGCCAAGACAGACTGGCAAGGGTACTGAGAAGAATTGCTTGCCCTCCCTCAACACCAAGCATGCTGAGCTCATATTTATCACCTGGCAATGTAAGCATACCAAGACCAGGGTGTTTCAGCTACTCTCTGCAGTGCAAGAACCCAACTAAATGTTACCATGGAACAGCAGGGAACTTGCTCAGTCGAGATCCCAACCTATGGCCTCTCTTTACACCTGCACCACGCTCAGTCTCCACCTCTGCTTCTGTAAATGTGAAGCGAGATTTTCAAAAAGTGACAGTAAACTTTTAAATTCACCCACACCATATTACAAACTCAGGATCAGACAAAGTGCAACCATTTCTGAAGGCTTAAAATCAAGCAGTACCAAACTAACACAGCTATTCTCCTCTCAGGAGCCAACAACAGGAAAATGCATAGTCCAAGGCTGACCCTACAGTATTGGTCTAGAAAAAGGCAGACAATGGTGAAGTAGTAGTAAAGAAAAGAAAGTAAATCAGAACTGCATCTGCCTAGTGAAACCTGTGAACTCTGAGGCACAATACTTCCCAGGTCTCTCCTACAGGAAAAACAGCTTTGCAAAACGTCTCAAGTAACTTGAATGTCATTTACACAGATCTGGTCCTCAGTGTTCCACTTGGCTTGTAGCAGGGCAATTAGCAGCATATTCCCTTTGTCCAGCTGGCAGAATTATTCCATGGTTAAGTAAACATGGGGCATGTACACTTTGTTCTCCCTCTTCCTCCCACAGGTATCCCTTCACACACTTTCAGCTCTGACACATACACGATTTCAATTAGTATCGGTCATACCGGAAATCAAAGGCAAAGTAATGAAATCTGCATGAACAAAACATATTACCTTCCTGTGCAAGAAGACTTCAGTCATTCACATGGCAGACTTTTCACCCTGAAGCTGTACCTACTCTGTATGTATGCCTTTCCGTAACTGTATAGGAAGTATGTATTTTTAACACCAGAACATGGTTGCTTACCATGAGTGCTGTCATAGTAGCTCTTCATCAGCCTATAAAAAAATTGGAGACAGAGAGCATTTGAACACTGCTTTGAAAAGGCTAAAAGTAAAAGGTAACAATGATGGGAATAAGTAGAGCACAACGAGGATGGCAGAAGACAGACTGAAAACAAAACCACAATCACTGAGAGATGAAAAGCAAAAGTTACACTTATTATTGCCCTCCACCTTATTTGATTTCATTGCTGCATCTGTTAAAGGACCACTTGCCCAAAGCTGTTTCTGCCATGCACTGTCAGTTTGGGGAAATGACAAGTACTAACCTCCGTCTTTACTGAGTTATCATGCCTGTCATGTGCACTAATTTAGAGTTGATACTAATCACCCTTGCCACGAATTCACCTTCCACATCCAATTACAGACTTAATGCAAAGACTCAAGTGGTAAAATTTAAAATAGGACTCAGCAGCATGTTGAAAATGTTTATCAACATTCACAGACCAGGTCCATTTTAGACAAAAAGACACATACGTAAGGCATGTGACAGGTATTGGAGAGGTATGGCTGCAGGCACTGTGCAGACATTAAGACATTTCTGTAATTTGCAGTTGTACATTTTTTGTCTGGTAACAGTCAGATTTTGGCAGACAGAGTATTAACAACTCAGAGCACCTTGGACAGGATTTGGCATTGAGAAGGCAGCAAAACTGCAGATTAGGGAGAGAAATGGAAGTTTTCCACAAGAGGTAACAGACATGATTATGATACAGATATTTCCTTTCATGTGTAGTAGGTTGGGGTTTTCTTACATTTAAGGGGGAAAATATGGCATCATGTCCTACTGCAACACAAAGAAGGCAGCTAATGTGCTTTTTGGCTTTGGTGGTGAGAGTATTATCACAGACACAAAGCAGAAATCTGCGACCACTATTCTTCTGGTCACACAGAAACACTACAGATTTATTTGTAGCTACACTATTAAATTTATTTGTACATAAGAGCAAAGTAGATTTTGAATTTGTGCTGCATTAATCATGAGCACATAAACTATGTGCATATACCACTATGTAAGTAGATAAAAAGCATAAATATTGTAAATAATTACAATATTCACCAGGAAATGGATGAGAATAGAGTATAAGAAAAAACCCTAAATCTTATACTGCATTAGCAGCAGCAACTGACTAGTTTGAATGAAGTAATCTGAACTTCAGACTGCGTCCTTCACAACCAAGTATGAATCACTGAAAATGCTGATACTCAGTGTTTTCTTTCAATAATTCAAAACATTTTTTTAAATGTTTGCAATTGGAAAATTAGATGCTTTGTTATTTCTTAACAGCTTGTTTTTCCTTTTCTAGCAAAATTCAAGGCTTTTGAAAAGACAAAAGACAACTAGACAAAAAAACCTATGTACTCTCTTTTTCTCATCTTTGAAAGATACTACTAATCCTTAGTAACTGACTGATCTTTGGCAGTTCATAATCCAAACTAAAGTAGCTTTCTTTTAACACTATTTTACCATATTAATTTCAACAAAATCTGTTCTCTGAGGAATTCCATATTATATTATTTAACTGAAATTAAATAAATAAATCGGTTTAAACCTGTAGAATCCAATACAAAGTTTTCTTCTATACATTTAACACTTCTGCAGAAACAGC
Organism: Climacteris rufus; assembly: GCA_013398175.1. Taxonomy (NCBI): domain Eukaryota; kingdom Metazoa; phylum Chordata; class Aves; order Passeriformes; family Climacteridae; genus Climacteris; species Climacteris rufus. The sequence continues at coordinate 171,099 of VZRZ01006076.1, forward strand.
CAGTATAAACATTGTTTTCCATTAGATTCTATAGAACTCCAGCATTTTCTAATAAAATTTCCATCACTCCTCCACAAATGCTAAAAATATACAGCTCCAGCAACCTTTCATTCAAAGTTTCAACTTCACCTTTTGACAAGGAGAAGCTGTTACAATCTAAAAGAAATGTCTTTCCAGCTGCACAGACCTACCACTTCTCTCAACAGAAGGGGTTAATTCTAAAAAACTCCAGATTAAAAAAGAAACTAACGCTGGAGACAGGGAACATTCATGCAGTATTTTCTGACAAGAAGAATGTACAAAATGCCTGTTTTCACGGCCAACAGAGGATACAGCTGTGTAGAAAGAACTTCCCAGATAATATTTTCAGAACACTCTGAGCGAGCACTGGGGCTTATTTTCCCACTCTCAAGGCCTTATGCATAGCCATGTATTCTCCTCAGTTCACTTTTCTAGTACCATAGTCATTGATGTTTGCAACTGTCTTCCACAGAATGCACACAAAGGAAGGTCCTTTTCCTTTTACTGTCTTTTCCTTGTACACTGTCTTAGGTTTGAAGGCTTCTGACACTTCTGACGCCTTTCAAAGTAAGTATTTTTTTTAATTATTTCTCTCCTTTCAAATCACAGTGTACAGTGCTATGAAAATCTGCAAGTCTAAATAAGTCTTTTGAATATTAAGACCAAAGCTATGAAAACAGATTTAGAAACCAAGAGAAGAACTGAAGCCAATCACAAGTGCACAAGCTAAACTGGAATCAAGAGTGGGTTTCGTAAGTAATTATATCTGTATTTGAATTATGCTTTCTAAGTCTAATCCTGGTTGCCCTATGTATACTGATATTTTAATCTCCTGTGGTCCATATGATGATCCTTTACTTCCATTAGGTCTTAATTTTACACAGTGTAATATTTAGGAGGCAAAAGGTTTTCGGCATCTGTCCTGTTTGTTTCCTCGATCAGGTAATATTCACATCTGTCAAAGGCAAAATTTAAAATCAAGATCTATTTAGACTTATTTTTCATGTAATACTCTTCACTGGAGTTGGGGGGTTTGGTTTTTTCCCACACAAGGGAAAGAGAGAATTCTTGCAAGCCCCAAGTTTCAGTTTCTCTATCTCACAAAATTACAGCTCACAGTATTTGTTCTTTGTATGAACTAGTTTTCCTTTTCCATCACTGCTCTTGACATACCTGCAAGGAGCTGAGCAACAGGAAGGTAAAAGGATGCCAAGAAGATACAAGAGAGAAGAAGAAGACACAGTTATCTGAGGTACAGGATGAAGCTCCAAGGCACACACTGCACAAGCATGCTAGTTTCTACAAATGCTTGTTGACAGAGTAGTCATAGAGGGAAAGAAGACAGAATTGTGATGCCAGGGTCACCAAGACTTACCCACATTTCAGCTGGTAGGGACCAGTGGCCTTTAGTAACCACCACACAGAGGGCTCTGTGGAAAAGGCATGGGTGAATAGTTTTCCAGTAGCTAACTGGACACGTGGTCTGACTAATTTGTTTATCAAGTATTTCCCTGGGTAGACTCAAACCTGTTGCATGTTTCAAACACCCAGTAAGTTTAACATCCCAGTGCGATATCAACCCTACCTAATTTCTGCACAGGACTGTCATGAGGCCCGTAAAACTTATAAAGCATTCAGCACTTTCTGTATTTAGCAGGAAAACGATTTTTCTTTTGTGAGAAAGGAATTCAAAGCAGTTACAGGAAAAAAATTTTAAATTAGTGGGTTTCATCTTATACAAGATTCTAGGCAGAGTTAGCAATTTGACTATTAATTACACAAAGCCATTTATAAAATTTTGCTTTTGACCCCCATTCAAATTAAGACTAATAGACTGACCAAAAACTGACAGTTTCACTGGGATTTGAATACTGCCCAGTCTGTGATTACAAATGAATGAATAGATGTGAAAACATGAATTTACATAAAATTAATTTCCTAATTTCTTTTCTCTCTTCATTCCTTTTTTAATCCGTTCAAATAACCAAAAATATTTCATTATGACCTCTCTATTCTTTCTTCCATCTCGACGCCAAAACAAGTGCAGTTAAATAACAATTCATTGCAACCAATCAAGATGCCAAAAAAAAACCACATTCCCATCACATGAACTGTGAAATTTGAGAGACAAATGTCACAGCAGCAAATTCCCTGCTCTTGTATGAATACACATGATACATTCAAAAATAAATGGCTTTTCACAAGGAACTAAGATGTGCAACTATATTTCACACCAAAGAAGGGAAGTTGTTGTGAAAGTACATGTAAGATGTGAATGATACGGACACAGCAAGAAGTCAATATAGAAAGCCACTTCTGATGGTGCAGCAAATCTAGAAAGAATCCCAGTATAGTTTAAGTGGGCTAAACACACCAGCCTTGCACTTCTCTGGACAAAGAGTCAGGGAGCAGCATTAACCATCCCACCACTCACAGGTTTGTGAGGAAGGGCACATCCTGGACAACCCATCTTCCATAAGGTCTTGAGGTCCCAAGATGAACAGCATTTCTCTTACATTACTAAAAACTTTTTAAACTTTTCCCCCTATTTGAATGTCAATTAATTTTATAGCTACTTCCTTATGCAAATAAATACCCAAGCAGTCATCTCTTAGTGCCAAAAGCATCAAAACATTCACAAGAAACAGTGGATTGTGTTAGAAGATATATTTCACTAATTAATTGACATCAATGCTGGGTCAGTAGCTTTTTTACAAACAACATTTATTTGTGAATACTGCTTGTCAGGCCAATTATAGTTTGGTTAGCTGGAACTTGACAGCCAACTGCAGATTTATTAACGAATGTTCAAACAGTAATATACAACAAATGGAAGTTCAATCTAGGTCAAATATGTTACAACTGAACTCTGAAACAAGCCATTAAGAATGTCTCAGGAGGAGAGAACAAGCATGTTAAAGTGCATGTTATACAATTAAGAACTGTATTTAGCTGCCAAACTGATATGGCAGCAATGATGACTACTGCCTATCATACTATACCAGTATTTGAATAAAGCATGAATTATAAATTTATTCTGGGTTTTCTCAAGTACCATTTTAGTAGGAGTATCTATTTTCTTTTTATCTTTCTAAGTAAAAATTACTAAACTGCATAAGGAGATTTATTTTTCCTTCTTTAAACTTTGTGCTCAAAACACATATTTAGGATATCTCCAAAACATTCATGGTAAAACTCTTGGTGACCCCAAGGCCTTTACACTGGCCAGTACTCATTCAAGTCCCAGAAACAGGCAGACTGAAACAAACAGTATTGCTTAACTTTAAAATAGAGCTAACATTTTTTGTGCAAAAGGCAGAACACAAAAGTAGTTACAAGTCCTCAAGTAACATTAAAGAGGCAAAATAATGAAAAGAGATTGTCAGGTGAAATAAAGAGCATCATTTTTCATCAAACCCCCAAGATCTGAGGACACTGAAAAGCAGACAGAGAATTTTTCCATTGCTGTATCTCCATCCTATGTCCAGTCAGTACCAACTACCCCCTTAAGAGAAAAACCTGTACAATTTCGTATGCTCATGTGAAATCATCACTTTTGGTGTTCATAAGCAACAAAACCTGGATAAATTATAATGTTAATAAAACATAATACAGCCTAAAAATTCCCTGTCTGAAGAGGAATTCAAAACTTTTTTGGAACCCATTTTTGGAAATGACAAAATAATATGTCTTCCTTCTTGAGGCTCCCAAAATGCTTTGAGGGTCTTCTATCCCACAGCTCGTGAAAATGCAAAGAAGCTTGACCTGAGCAGAATGCTCCTGGTTGCACGGGTTACCTCTTAGAAGGTGCAGCACAATGATCACCTCTGGAGAAGAGAGGAGCTGCTGCTTTTGGGAGCTCCTGGGCTAGTGGAGGCAGAGAGGGCTGGAGAGACTTCAGGGTACAACACAGTGCCAGGTTGAAGCAGAAAGATGGCTGTGAGTGGACAGAAAGTTACACCTCAGGGGAGACAAGCACAAAGACTTTGCAAAGGACTGGAAAGGACCACACTGCACCCAAACCCCTCCACTCGTTGCCAGCAAGGACTCTCTATATAAAGACCATACGGCATTTATGAATAAACACTTTGATTTCTCTTTATAGTGCTTTTACTTTCCTCTTTTTATGATAGCTCTAGTTGCTATCCTATTTCTTGTAATAGGGTAATTTAAAAAACTTGCTTAAGACTTGGCATATTTGTTGTATAAAGGCCAACCAGCATTCTCTATCACCATCCACTAACAACTAGAGAAATGGATCAGACATTGCATGGAGATCCCATTTTCAAAACCTTCTTAACACTATTCAGTAGAGCTAAACCACTTAGGGACCACAGACACAAAAAGCAAATCTGCCAAATTTAATGACTTACATTTTAAGTATTATCTTTGACCAATAGGAAAAGGAGAGAACATTTTGGGCGAAAAGTGACTTTGAAGCTTGCCATTTCCAGTTGGCATTTGCCACTGCTGATTGGCAAGCTCTTAATAGTCGTCTATGTTTTTTTAACCACATAGCAAATTTTAATCTACTGGTGCTTTTTAAACTACTAGTTTTAATCTACTACTAAAGATTTTAATACTTAGTTCTTCAAATCTCAATTCTGGTAAGGATTTTTACTAAATAGAAGGTAGGAATCACCAAAAAATATTTGTAAAAGCAGAAAGGCCTGTATTCTGCAGATGATATCAGTTCCACAAAACTGCAGGGAAAGAATATTATCGCATTGCTCTGTTGGAGACCCAAATATGGCTTCTTTGGTAAGAGAGGGATTTTAATCTGGTGGAGCTTATTTCCCTGCAGACAAGATACAGATCAGATAGCAGTGGTCAAGTACATTCTCTCTTATTTATTTTCTTTTTGCTTATTTGATTTTAGGGAGAAAAGGGGGCAGAGGCTATAAAGAAGTAAAATAGGAAAGTATGTGATTAACAGGTACTGCATCCACTCACAATTGTTTAAATATATTTTCTTCTTCATATTCATCTCCAATAAAATTTACTAAATTTTAAGGATTAAATTCATTAAAAAATAAACAGTACCAAGGTAGAGTCAGACAAAGCAATATTTTCTGAACACAAAGGAATGTCTTCTGAGAGAAAATAACATTTTACCCTATCAAGCTGCCCTCAAAGCAGCAGGAAAATCTGCAGAACAATTCTGGCAATGCAGATGGGTTACATCAATGTGCAAAGTAATCCCTTACCAGAGCCCAAATATTAATTTTTGGGTACACTACTGATTTCAACAGGAATTTGGCTGGAGCAACACTTAGTATCATTTCAGGGGACTAAATTCATTAGGCTTTCAGACACACTTGCAAGAGCAAAGTAAATTGAGGAAACCAGAAGCATCCTTACTATTGCACACAGCTACCATGAGTCAGCCAGGACACCAGTACTTCTCACTGGTTTAAGTTCAACCACTCCAAGCACCAACAGAAGACTCATGACCTGGAGATGTTTCTTGCACACTATGGGCCTGCCATGTGAACACCTGCAGGGAAACCTGTCATGTCAAAATTATTTCCAGAGATTTTGCAAGAGAAATGTTATGAAGCAACTGCTTTGTTGTAATAACTAAAGCTGGGGAAGGCATGTGTCTTCTACCAACCTCTCAGCTTGGGGCTGTCCTCAGGCAAATGTGTCAGACTCTGCTAAACTGACAAACCTGAGGAGGTGGTGGTCTCTGCTCATTAAAGACTAACAATCCATTATAGACAGTCTCTCCTCTCATTATAATTTGAAATCTCTTACAAAGTGTCGTGGTTTTACACCAGCCAGCAGCTAAACCCCACACAGCCACTACACCATTAATGTGTCAAATGGGATAGACTTCTTAAAAAGCCCAGGAAAAATCACTTAAACCATTGACTTTATCAAACACACAGTGTCTGTAGAACTGACTACATTAAACCCCAACAATATGAGATTTTTATCACAATTTTAATTTCATGTACTTAGAGCTGCAACTGGAGAATATTGCCTGAACATGTGGTTTGTTTGTTTGGTTTTTTGGTTTTTTTTTCATAAGGGCCTATGTATTCAGCTGTATCCTGTGTCACAAGACTGAGTCAAAGGGCTCAGAGAAAGAAAAAGCTCATTCCCTACTCCTGCCCCAGGGCCTCCCACATTTCATGATGTGAGAGGTGTTCTTTATAACACCTTCTAGAGGGACTTCTGGTCCCCTACATCCTGGGGGTACTATGGAGCTGACTTCCAACTTCTGAAAAAATTCAGCAGTTAATCAACTTCAACAGCACGTGTAGCCCTGTGACACCTAAACACTCCTACACCTCTCTAGAACCAATGTCTACAAAACCATTGAAGGCCATGCTTACCACAAGCAGAGTTGCACGAACATCAGTATAAAACGGCAGTATTTCGCTTAGTCCCATAAATATGAGAGTTAAATGCATACAACAGTTTTCTCTAGGTGTTCACCCAGTCTCAAAAATGTTCTCCCCTTATGAATAATCTGGATTTTTCTTTTAAGACTATAAACAGATTTTTTTGTTTTGCAAGATCAAATATCTAAGACAAATTAGAAGATCAAAGTTCCATCTAGAGTCATCAGAAATAAAGCTGTTTCTTTGTTGAAATACAGAAGTAGTACCACTTTATCATCAGGCAAGTTTCACTGGTAAAGTCATAGCAATTATTATGACTATTTTTCCATAATGTTTTTTATATAACTAATTTACCCTGGGAGCTGTAAGATAAAAAACACACTTGCCACACTTGCAGTTCATATTAATGCTGTTTCAAAGGAATTTAATGGTAGTATATCTGTTCTTGTACCTTACAAGTAATACCCCAGTTCATTTTTTTTGTTTGAGAGAGAATAATCTCCCCATTTACTTACTCTCTATAGACACATATCACACCCATTGCTATGCATTACACTTTCATCACTGTCATTGTGACTTGTGTTGCTGAAGTGGTCATGTCTACCACTGGACAAACACAAATAACGTTTCCCTGTGAATCCAGAGACAATTGGCAAGAGAGGACAACAGGGGGACATAGTGCTAAAATGGGACACAAAAACTCCATCAGTCAACACCACAGCAGAAATCTGAATAAAATGCTGCCACATTGATGTGATACCACATTTTGACAACATCAACTGAGCCAGGTTCTAAACCTTCAACTCTGTATTCCTGGCCTAGTGTCCTATCTACTACACTCAGTATATATTGAGCTGGTTTCTCAAGTCTGCTGAAAAAATGGTGTACGCTCTTACAACCAGCAGTGAAAGACTAGTGCTCCACTAGTTAAACTACAAGGTAACATGCCTGCAAACATCTCAGTGGTCTGAGATTAAATTTAGCCTGGAAGGTGTAAGAGGAACAGAAAAATAGACAAAGGGACATGTGCAAGCTGTTTATAACCAAGTTAGAAACAGGTCAGCTACATGTTAATAGAGTTTATTTTCCAAGCAAAGCCAAAGTTCAAACATACAAGCATGATCCTTTAAAAAAAGTCATATATATTATTTGCTCCAGTTTCCTTGAACTCTGAGAGAGAACTAATTCCAAAATTCAGCTTTAGAAAGACCACACATAAGTAACATAGAAAAGAAAAATATCTCATTGCTACAGACAATTCCTGATTTCTTTAGACCATTCCCACTTTTATTCACAGAGGACTTACAGAATCATAGAATCACAGCATGTTTCAAGTTGGAATGGACCTATACAGATCATTAACTTCAACTCCCTACTCCTTGCAGGAGCATTGCATGCATTTACAGCTGTGTGGGAACCCTGAAAGTAAATGAAAGATCACTTTGCATCTCATGTACAGAACAGAAGTCAGAAGAGAGGCGTCTCTTCTCACTGTTTTATGTGGGTGAGGGGTAGGAGAGAGCAGCTAAACCAAAGTAAACAGTGGGTTCGCTTCCTGTTCAGCACCACCTAACAGATCTGCAGCAGTAGGGACCAAATAAAGAAACACATTACCATGGTGAAGATCATGTTACAGCACAGCTAGGAAAGGCAATATAGTTCTGGAAGAACACAACAAAAAGATGTCAAAATGCCAGATCCAGCTGCAAAATTCGGTATTTGCACACATCTATGCAAAAGTGTGCACAGGACAGATTTTTGGTAGCCTGCTCCTCTATGACAATGCATACACAACCTGTTTCCTGCCTGTAGGTGCACATGCAGGTCTAAAATTAATTTTGTGCTTGAAATCAACAAATTACACTTTAGGTTAAGATCTCAAACCACTTAATAAATGTAAAAATAACATTTCAAAAATTTGCCAACAAAAAGAATAGAGGCACAGGAAATCTATGTGAATTACCCATACTCATACCAGAATGCTAAAACCTTAGTTCACCCAGAGAAGCAGGTGGTCTTAAAACAGTTTTCAAGAATTTTCAGATACAAAACTTACAGAGCTTTCATACTTGAACTGGATTTTTATTACAAATTTCCCCTGTAAAAAGGTGGCTAAAACATACATCTCTGCAAGAAAACAGGTTTTGTTAGTGCCACCTCCTGGTGATAAAAAAAACCCCTGAAAAATCACAAACTAAATTGAAAATTCTCAGAGTAAAATGAAAATATTGATCTATTTTCTTGTTTTTAATGGCTTGACCTAAGGCACCAAATTTTACTCTCTGCAAACTTGGAGGACACAAAATTCATTAGCCAATTTTATGATAACATAAATAAGCATCCTTTTATCAGTGACAATGGAGGAAAACCACAAGCTGTCATCATAGTGAAAACAGGTGTCAAAACTATTGATAAATACATGCCATCCCGTGCATTGGGTTTGCTCCAGTCTGAAAGAATATTTGTTCTATGAAAATTTTTTTAAATGAGCCTTACTTAAACTGATCCCTTTGCTATACTGCATTTTGGATGACTGCCATTAATTTTAAAGCTCACTGTCCAGATCCACAAAGTGGAGGGTAAAGGGTATAAGGCTTGGTATGAGAGAAGTTAAAATACACTCTTAACACAGAATGGGTAACTGTTGGCAATATGACTAATACTCTTGAGTGGTTTTACAGTTCCTGTGTAAAGTAGATCCTTTTTGGCATTAAGCCTAAGACTCTTCGGGGCATTTTTCTAAGTTGCCCGGGGGCTTTATAACACATAGTCCAACATATATTTTGGCATTACCATCTTTTTTTAATTTTTTTAAGCATGTTGTTCTTAAAAACAATTCTGAATGTTTAAGAAAAGGCCTGTAAAAGTACAGAGTCAATGTAAATCACTGCCTTCCATCCATCATTTCTGTTTAAGAGTAGCCCGAACATCATTTATGTTCAGGAGTTGAACCATGCTTGAAACAGGAAAGAAAAGGGAAAAAAGAAATAAACCTGAAATAAGCACTCCAAAGGACTGTCTTGCAACAGGAATCTATACACTACCTTTTACATTAAAATTAAATAAACTTCTTGCACATTCTAGGAGAAGCATACCAAGAACAACAGTCAACCTTCTCAAGCCTGACCAGGATTGCTGGTCATCCAGCCCCTAAAACTAGTTGCAGATTTAAACTCAAGGAGTCTTATGTTCACAGCTGTGCCATTTTGGAAAGTTCTAGAGCAGAAAAAAGAATCCACCAAGACCTAAGATCCTTATTGTCTTCAGAATGAATTTCCCAAATAACTGCCAGAGCTGCAAGTAATTATTTCCTTGCCTTGATGGATCCTGTGTTGTATTTTCAAGCATTTCAAGGCCACCAAAGATATGCAAAGCTGAAAAATGTGTCACACTGGATAAAACGAAGATCATTATCACTTATTTTGCTATATTTAAACGTCATCAATAACTGGGCTTTAAAACTGCCTGGTTATTGATTACAGAAAACAACTGAAAAAGAAAGTAAGTCTTGAGTAAAGCTTTCTGCATAAGGAACTGCACAGAATACTGATGAACGTCTTTTTTTCAGACTGTGCCAACTGACACATAAAAAAACAACAGTACTAGAGTACAAAATAAGTATATTGAAGAGATTTCAAGTGGGGCTCAAGCTGCTTACTGATTAACACTTCTGCACGTAACACTCCTCGCAGACCTGTGTGGTTATTGTTCAAAAGTGAGGCAAGGCTCTTTTGGCAACTGGAGACAAATTATCCTCCCTAACCAAGTTCACAGTTCTCACACAGCTTAGCAGCACTGGAACTGCTTCTTCTTCCAGAGTCTCTGGGGGGAAAACCAAATCAAATCCCAAGATTTAACATTTGCCAACTATTTCCAGGATAAGGAAGAGCCTTAATGATCTCTAACAGAAAACAAGCACACCTTACACACGAACATTAGCTAATTGACTCATTTTACCAGAAAAAAAATTACAGTCACATTTGCAAGAAATCAGTAAATGAAATACGTAATGATTTTTCATGTCAAGGAACAAACAACAGTGCAGGAACCTCAGAAATGGAAGATGACAGCTGTCTTTTCAATGGCCTTGGAAAAGGTGAACAAAGGGGGTCCATGACTATCTGCAGAAGTTTCTGCATTTCTTATTGGAGTGCCCCATCTGTGGGACAGATGTCCAGATTTGCTTCCTCAAGTTCAATTTCAAGCATATTCACATCAAGTCTTCACAACTATAACAGAGTCTTTGTTACATGCCCACATGCTGACTGCACCAGTTTCAGTAGAGCAGTCAAGGTAGAAAGAAAGGCCAGACTGGTTTCCAGGCTTGAACTCCGCCCCCATGTAGTATCACCTGCTGCCAGGGAGCACGAGGGACACAAGCGGATGGCTAAGGCACCCATGACTGTGAGCTGCTCACAGTTATTGAAAATCCTGTCAGACATCGCAGCTCAAATCACAATAAGACCAAAAATCAGGCTGACAGGCTGCCTCTCCCCTCCCCCTGTCCATGCTGGACCTCTCCACCCGGTTATGAGCACAGTGGCTGGAGGTGCCGCAGCTGCACGGATGTCACTAACAGCACTTCAGCATGGCATTTTGTTCACAGTAAAAATTCTCCACCAGATAAATCCGGGCTGCTTTAAGACTACAATATATTGTATTACTGCTCCTAAACTTTGACTGAATTGCCATTAGCATGTTAAGTATGACCTCTGTGATTCAGATCAAGGATCCAACTCCCCCAGCAGGATCCTCCCTTCCACAGTGTTCATAATGCTGAGTGAAAAATAGAAGGTGACCTCCCTAATTATTCCCACAGCTACCTCTTGCAACTACCTACACCAGCAGGGATACGTCTATCTTTAATACTTCTCAATGAACTTCAGAAACAGGTTTTCATCCACTAAGTATGAGAAACCAGTGAAAGTGTTGAACATACTGGTCCTTTCAGAAAGTATGTGTTGTTTTCAGAAAGATTTGGGATTTTTATTACAACATGAGACACGAGAAAACACAAGATATGACTGAACATAGCTCAGCTCACACTTACAAGTCCGCTGTAAGCACACGGGACTGAATAAGACAAGCAGTAAGATTAGCTACTAGGCTTTCTAGGAAACAAAAATACTATTCAGATATGCACAAAGTCCAGATATGCTGGTACTAAATCCTTGAATATGTAATTTTTGGACATCACTACATTTAGATCATTGTTCTAATCTAAACTCTTTGAAATTTATACACTTTGAAATAAATTACCTTCTTAATAGAACATTCATTAAAAAGTTGGCTTTTTAAAATTGTATTTTTTATAACAAAACTTCTGCCTAAAGAGCTGCATGGATGAGATATATTGAAGACCAGTGTTGGTATCTGAAGTCCACAGGATCTTACAAAATCTGCACTGTTCAGACATAGTTTTCCCTAAAGGCAGCCCTTCAGCTGAATTTTCTACTTGCTATTCCACAAAATAGTGGATTACTTTACATGTGTTCAAGCTAATCAGGACAAGAAGGAATGGTAGAAATGACAGCATTTAGGAACAGAGCAATCAGGCAGATAAACATCCCAGTTCAAAATCCACAAACCAGGGACACTAACCAGGCTGATGCTCTTTTCACCTTCCCATGCTGCTCTGCAACCATATACTCTAGGTGGATTAGCTATTATATAGGGCTACTTTAAAGATCCCAGCACAGATTGTCAAGTTTTAGCCATATAATTTTGAAGACAGTAAGAAGCAGGCTCTACCTGTAGTGAAAGAGAGATAGAAAAGTTCCTCTAAAACTATCCTGTGGTGAGTCCACCCCTTTTCACTGTATATGCTGTGGATAACATCCACCATCTCCACAACTGTGAGCACCAGATCAGTGATCTCAGAGGTCACTCAATGAATATGTATATGCATTACCACTGGTCTGACTCAGCAGAGTACTCAACATGCAGTTAACTTTCAACTAGTTCTGCAATGATACTGGTTTCAAGTTTGCAAGCCTTGCTGAAGAGGGATGAACTTGCTAAGTTTTCAAAGGGTAGTAGTGAAGAAAAACAGAAAAGGGACAGAAGCAACACACTTGGAATAAAATAGGAACTCTGTCTTCTCCACTTTCACTTGGATATCAACTCAAGCTTTTACATTTTTTTTTATTTTTTAAATTAAAAGAATTTAACTCTTTTCTATACATTAAATTCTCATGTCTATGCATATTAAGTTTGGAAAATATTATTAAAAACTCCTTCAAAAGAGTATCCTCATCTCTGGCATGACCAGAGTCAAGAAGTATTGCAAACTTAAGTGTTCTATTTTGACTTCTAAAGCCCAAGTGCAGATGGTCAAATACTTTCTCACCTGATGCACAAGCACTTACTCACAGAGAACCAGACTCCAAAGTTTGTGAGAGCTATGCATCATTAATTTCTAAAGAGTGGTTCCAAAAAATGAATTACAAATCTATGGTCAAGACAAAGCACTCTACAGCATGTCCAGCCGAAACACTTTAAAAAAGCATGACTATTGCTGCTTTCATCAGTAAGCAGCTGTTAGTCACCAGTGAAAAGGTGTGTTCATGCATCCAAGTGGTATTCCTGACAACACTGACAAAATTCTGGTGCCATAGAACATAAAATTACTCTCTGGATTTGTTGCGTCAAAAGATCCGATTAGCAAAGCAAATTCAAGCTACATTGTTTATAAAGAATCTTCAGACAACTCAGCAATTCTGAGCAACTGCTGTGTAATACAAAGTCCCTAGGCATTATCAAATGATGAATTATTTTCATGGAAAATATCAAGATATCTTGTTGCAGTGTCTCTTCCTTTGTAGGAAAAGGGTGATAAAGAATTCACTGGCTTGCATCTACTTAAACTAATACCATCTGGGTATGTGCTACTGGAAAAAATTTCTACTACTTATGGCAGTAGAAAATTACTATTACCTTCAACTCTGAATGGGGAGAAAGTATTTGAAAATTCTTGATTTTTTGCTTTAAAAACTGTAGGGCTGGCAGTCCTGGGGGCTGTGGGATTTGTAATCAAGGGTTCTCATTTGTAACCAGTTGTTTCTTGGGACTTAGGGCAAGGAAGTGAATAGGACTTCACTGTATTGCTCTGAGGCTCTATCCCTTCTCCAAGTGCAGGCAGGCAGACAAGTTTCCAATAGCTGGGATTGGGGTGCTGCTAATTGAACACTGCAGGGTGTTCCTGCATGAATTCAGGGCAGGGATCTGCTGCCCACTGACAGTCCTAGGTACATGAGGAATACCTGCAGTCCAATGGCTCATATTGCATGACCTCCCATACCTGTTTAAGAAGTCAATGTAATCAAAGTGTGTATTTACAGCCCCACAGCTATGACTGATATAAATCCAAATTCAGTAAGAAATCCACTGCATATTATGCATGTTTAAAAAAATAAATTTAAAAAATTACATTGTAGTAACAGATGGAAGAGGACTGCATATTTACGACTTTACTGGTTACAAGAAACAAAGTACAAGGTCTACATGGTCTCTCAGGACTAAAAAACAAAGCCAATCAATGACTTGAGCTCTAATATGAACAAAACCTTTTCTCCACTCTCCACTCTTTGAAAAGCTGAAGTTTGCAATAAGGTCAATTGCTTGCATATTATCTATATCAGCCATGACATTGAGTGAATGCTGACCAAATACAATAAGGCAGCCAAGATTGAAAGGATCCTCTGTTAGGGAGTTGTCATTAGGATGAACTCAGCTGCCACTCTTTCTTCTGCCATCTCCTCAGTCTGCTGAAAAGCACATGCAGCAGGGAAGCACCATGCAGATATTGAAAAATCCGGAAAAATAGCAGTTCACATTCTAAAGAATATGCATACAACAACATGAAAAGAAAACAGCAAAACCACAGAAAAGACTCTGTGATCCCTCAAACCCGGTGGCAATTCACAACAGAGAAGTATAGCAAGAAATCACAGCACAGAAGCATTCATAAACACAACTGCAATCACTTCAAAAAGAGGTGCTTTTTATATGCCTATAGATACGCCATAATTGAAATATAATCACATAGTAGCAAATCTTCAAGGACATCCTTCCAATTACGCCAATAATTTCTGAGCTCTGACTTCTCATCACTTATGTTTTCCTGTTATTTAAATCTTAGAAGACAAGACTGGTAAGGGGTTTGGAGATCATATTGGCCACAACCAAGGCAGAATCAACAAGATCTAAACATTGCCTGACATAAAAAAGATTTGCAGGCAAAAGCTGCACTTGTCAGTGTAACTCACTGGGTTAAGATATCATATAGATGGGGTATAACTTCAGCCCTAATTCAGCTGAACAGCTCATGTCCAATTTTCATCACCAGGTTCATCTGTTTAACATTAAGCACGTTTAAGCAGTTCGTTCAATCACAGACTCAGTGCCTAATTAACTTGTTCAGACAAACAAATTAAGTTGACAGAAACAAAACTGTGCCTTCAATCATGGTTTTCATTCATATATACATTAAGGTTTTAAGTGTTATGGTCTTGTTGCAGCAAAATGCTGAACTGTAACATTACCTTGAGCACAAGATTTTCATCACTGAAGACAGTAGGATTCTAACCAGTATATTCATGACTGAATTTAATGTAAAACCTTCATACTTAACCCTTTGCTTGCTGTGATTCTGCAATGTGTCCATTTTCTCCATCTGTGAACTGTCAACACAAAGCACCTCTGTTTATTTCACAAAACTGCATTCACAGCACACTTCCAGACTGATAGCCATCTAAGTGTCTACAGAGACAACTATGTGCAGTTATTCACACATCCACTTTTTAGTTACATTTCACTAAA
This sequence comes from Climacteris rufus, assembly GCA_013398175.1. NCBI lineage: Eukaryota > Metazoa > Chordata > Aves > Passeriformes > Climacteridae > Climacteris > Climacteris rufus. Next base: position 186,290 of record VZRZ01006076.1, read on the forward strand.
AATGAAAGGCCTAAGCATATTGTCTTCACAAGAGCAAAATCCCTAACTAAGAGAGATATGCCTGAACCACACTCAAACAGTCATGAAATACTTATTCTACATACTATTTTTTATTGTTACATTTTTGTGCTGTGGGAATAAAAATTGTAAAGTACACCAATAAAAATCAGTATTATTTATTTTCATGCCTGGGTGAAGCATAAATTACTCTCTCCAATTCAACTAAGGACAGGGAGAGCTGAATATTCTTAAATTCTCAGAGTTTATTTTAAAAGCAGAAAGTACCTTGCCTTAACACAGGTGACTAGGTACTTAGAAAAGGAGATACAAAAAAAAGGCAAGTTTTGATGGCAAGAGTTTACAGTATGTCACTATAAACTGGCTACAAATAAAAATCACTCTTGCCTGTAATTCTTGTCTGCAATTTTAACCACATTAGAAAAGTACAAATATAATCAAGAAAAGATTATAACATGATGAGTGCATTAGCTTTACTCAAGCTTTACTTTTTGTTGTTTAATCAACAGAATTTTTCTACATAGGTTACACAGACCTACCAGCCCCACAAAATCGAGGTCAATATACAACTTGTGTTGTTCGTATGCTAGTCTCCTTTGCTATTCTTCTCCAGTAATATTGTATCTTACAAGGAGTGACAGTGTTCTATGCTATTGTCTTTTATCATTAGCTACTGTTGTGGTTTTTCTACTTGAAGAAAAGCCTCTGGGCCCATAATTTCTTTACTCACGTTAGCAAACTGCTTTTTGAACTAATTGACCATCAAGTACAAACAAGCCAAACTTCTTTATGAGAGCAGAAACATATTAAGTAATTCCTCTGCATCTTTTTGCTCTAGTCTCATTCTTGATTGAACCATGAAAATGTATAACATTGCATTAACATGCAAATTAGTACTTCCTTTCTTTAAAATATTAAAGACCTTGGAGACCATTACTTCTCATTTTAAAAATTATTATTTTGTGATGTTTAAGTACCAATTTCCATCATGACATTAGGATCTTCTCCTATCAGAGTGGCCAAACTGAATCAGACCAAAACATCAGATTATCTAGAGATGTATTAAATATATATAACTAATTAAATGCCAATTGGACATGAATTATGTTCTAAAAGTCTCACTAAGTTTTGCATCAGATCCATAAATAAACTACCTGTAATAGTAAAACCCCACACATTTCTAATCAAAGTGATCTTGGAAATTGTGGGAATACAGCACCAAATACAATGGCTTATTTAGAAATAAGCTTAGCAATCCTGAGCAGGGTTGAAGCTTAATGTACTAAGTTAAAACACACCAAAAAAAAACCCCAAACAAACAAACAAAAGCCCCAGAAAATAATAATATCCTGAAATTGAATGGCTGTACTGACAAATTGTTTTGTTCTATCAAAGGAACAGAAGCACTTTCCATCTTTTAATGAATTATTTCTGTCAGTAAGATACTATAGTGACCTTTTTGTGCTACCACAGATGTTAAAAGAACACTTATGTCCACTGCTTTTAAAGCCTCTTTTTTTCTAAGCTGACGTTACTCAAAGCTCTATGACTCTGCATCAATAACATCACGACAACATAAGTACTCAAAATCCATAGCAATGATTCATAAATTCACTTTCAGGAAGCCATGTAATAAAATTTAAATTCAAGCTGAATTGAAGCCCTGGAAACTCCAAACATTAATCCTTCAGAAAGCAAAACAAAAGAATAATTCACAAATCTATGTCTGTAGCACAGTATGTTATATAGTCTACTTTTACAGTGCAGTTTTGAAAGTAATCAGAGTTGACTTACTGTTCACCCACTGAAATAAAAGGTAAAATACTTTTCAACAAAAGCTGGATTACTCCACCATGGAGATCTGTTTAAGGAGTTGTGATAAATCCAGCTCAGGATATGATTTCACAAAAGGAGTTATCAGACACTGGCACTTTGTACATAGGGTAGGAAGCACTATCCCAAAGGAGAAGACTGGAAGACAAGGCACCGAACAGCCCCTCCTTCCTATTCTTCCCTTAGAGACATCTCACCTCTACAGCTACCAGACACCACAAAAAGCAAACATGAACCATAACCCCCTCCTTTGGGACTGTAAGTTCCAAGACTGTGAGTGCTTTCCCTCATCCCAGCCATGATGAGGGACAGCCAAGGCTCTCACCACATTCCCTGACACAATTTCCTTGGCACAATTCCAGGAAAAAATTTGCTTCCTACAGGGGCTGGGCAACCACATGGCCACCCAAAGGGTCTACCTACTCTTTAAGCTCTGTTCTCCCACCAGCCCTTTTGTCCTTGCATGGCCACAGTATTTGGAGCATCACCTGTCAGGGGCACCACAGTGAAATACTCAGAAGTACTGACATCACACCCCCAGTAAGCCAGAGAGGGTGGACAGGGGGGGAAGGGACAGGCACCAAAAGCTGTAGGGATTCTTCACCTCAGCCTCACTGACTCCTGAGGTTTTTGTGTTTTACAACTGCTTGTGAGGACACAGCCTAATATAAGTGTAAGCCACCAACAATGCATTCCCTAAATAGAGCACACATGCATAGGAACTGCTGGTTTTACAGTTTGTGTACAGTTATTTGGCTTTAGTTCACAGACCAGAGCATGGTAATAAACTCTCCTTGGAAAGAAAAAACACATAGAGATTTAACTAGGAAAGAAATAACAATTGAGAGCTTGAAATTAGGCTTGGAACAATAGGTATATTAAATATCCCAACTGCAATAAAGGAAGACAATGTGCATTCAAAACTGAGGCTAAAAAATTAGCTTTTCTCTCAATTTATATAGAATCCCTACCCCTCCCTTCATGTCTGCCAGCATCTCTGAACTCATGCACTACTGAAAATAATAAACACATCATATTAGCATCCACTGTTTTGGTCATTTGTATCCATTTCTTGAGAGTTGTATTCTTGGACTACCACAGGGGGCTTCATTCCAAACTGCAGTACTGTGATAATATCATATTTTTCTAAGGCCCAGGTCGTCAGCCAAGGAAAACTAGAAAAGATCACACAATCTGAAAGTTTTTAGTCCTCAAGCATCATCAGAACGCCCTCTTGATACAGCATGAACAAGCAAGGCAAATGATAGCTGTCTCCCACAGCACTCGAGGCTACCAGCCCCCAAACATGATTGAGTTTCTCAGAGCTAGTATAATGAAATCTACTAATAACTTATTACTTGCATCACTATAATTCCTAGGAAGATTAGTCACAGAAAGGAATGCCTTTGTGCGAGGGACTGTACAATAACAGAGCAGAGCACAGTCACTGATACTGCTACAACTGGCATCAAAAGGGCAGCAATTATCAATGGACAGGATGATGTATATCCTAGTGTATTTACCATTTTTATCATTCTGCCAGAGAAACCTTCTCAAGTTTATTATGTTAATTACGATCTCCTAAGCTTCTTCTCTATTAGGACCTTAAGTATCAGAGCTGTGCTGCTGTAAGCAGTTGTTCCAAAAGAACAGCAGGAGCTTTCCAGGAGCAAAGTTATTCTCATTAGGGCTAGCTACAAACTTCAGACAAGATGCTTGAAAAGCCCAGTACAAATCTAAGCAGCACTGAGTACCACTGTCTAAGGCAAGCTTTCTGACATGCTACAGCATCCTCACCTAGTTAACAAAGGTTCCTGCAAACCTGATTCATACACCTTTTACTCTCAATGCTGCCCCGTTCACTTTGCCTGTAATGACTTTGGACTTTCCAGGAGTGCAGCCACACATGCTAATGCTGCAATGATGAGATCTTCAGTCCATGCAGGACATAGGAAACAACCAACAGTGTCCCCATGCGAGCCAGTGGCAACGCGGAGGCATGAGGCTGCGGACACCTGCCCTGCCTTGGTGCCCCTGCTGTGACCACCACTCGGGGGGCTGTGCAGGAGGCCACCATACGCTGCCCGGTGGATGGTTCGGGGCACAACTCCCGCCACCCTGACCACAACCACGGCTCACCCCACAGACCTCGCAGCCAAAGCATGAGCAGCTTCGATCGGAGCCAAAAGCGAACAAGGGAGGAGGACACAGCTAAAAGCCATGACTTTCGAGTCTTTTAAGTTTAAGAGGCTGGAGTTGCCAGCAACGTGCGGGCCGAGAGATGAACAGAGCTCTCATCTCACTAAGCACGACACGTCCGGTCTCTTGCGCACGGGGACACTGCTTGGATGAGAGGAAGCCCCGGCGGGACACTGCCCGGCACCAGGGCCACGAGCCTCCGCGGCGCAGTCCCGCGGGATGCACATCGCTCCGGCCGGCACCCCCGGCCGACCCCGGCTTCCCGCCCGCGCCGCTCCGCAGCCTCCCTCCGCGGGTACCTATCTCCGGTTATTCACCAGCGGGATGACAAATCTCCCGGGCGTATGTCTGTCCCGTCCTTCCAGACAGCGCTGCGTCCCCATCTCGGCAGCGGACCGGCCGGCGAGGTGAGTAACTGCGAACTGACGGCACCACAAGAGCGTTTGTTTTGCTTTCCCTTCTCCTCCGCCTCCCCCCCCGCGCTGACACGGAGGCCGTGAACCGCCGACTCACCCTGTCC
>VZRZ01006076.1:191146-232093 GCA_013398175.1 Climacteris rufus
GTGGGGTGGTCCTGTAGGGGCTGGAAGATGCCGAGGGAGAGGCTAGGGAGGGCTGCATAGGCGATGGGGTGACGGAGGGGTGCCCGCGGAGCCGGAGGTGCTTGCGGTGGGGGAGGGTGTCTGTGTGTAAGGGGACCGGGGAAGCTGCCGGGCTGCAGCAGTGCTGAAGGAGCGAGGTTTGGGAGTAACAGGCATTATGGGGAACACGCGGGCTTTATGGGGGACACGTGAGCTTTATGTGGACTGCATGGGGGATTGCACGGAGGCTGTAAGGGGCCTGGATGGGACTTACCTGTGTGGTGAACGAGAAAACGTAATGGTAGGGCAGGGTAGCAGGTAGATAAGGGGAACAGAACCTTAGAAGTGGGAAACAAAATGAAAGGGCTTCATGCCTGGTGGCACTTTCCACCAGGCATAGAAAGCTGTGATATGAATGCAGGAGCCTTTCTCAATTAGAAAATCTATCTTGCAAATACCACAGGACTAGCAATGTGATAAAGTTGGAAGTAAAATATTTGGGCAGATTCCCTGCCTCCATCCACTCAGAGAGAAAGCACAGGGATACTGTGGCCCCAGGCTAATGATCAGCTCTTGCAGAAACAGTTGCAGCACCCATTGCTCTTTCACGGCATATAGGAGTCATGTGAGAGAAGTCTCCTACGCATGCAGGGTATGGCCCAGCAGTTGAAACATGGTTGTTTCAGTCTGGGTCAGTTGCTGTAACTGGGAAATTGAGTGTAAATGAGCTGAAGCTGGAGGTGAATGAAGCAGCTGAAAAGCCAGGCTTATAGAGCAGCAAATTGCCCTATCACTGTGCCAGCATGAGCATGCAGACCTCATGGCAGGGTGCCCTATGAGCGAGGGGAGCCACCAAGCAAGGGAGGCCTAGCGTGTGTGGGCAATTGAAGCGTGTAGCAGGTTCAGGCCTTTCATGCCAAGCATGGCTAGCTCAGCATTTTAAAAGTTTGTTCATCCCGGTTCTCCAAGAATGACAATGGCACTGTGGCAGTCCTGATTGCTTCTTCCAAGGAGAAGGGGAGCCTGTATCCCTGTTGTGCAAGAGCAAGAGCTGTTAGGAGAGTTGAGGAGGTGGGGCGTGTTTTGGTGTGTCCACATCACTGGGCTCCTCAAGGTCAGCCTTGATTCTTAGCTGAATAAACTCTTTTCAGGTAAAGGTCCTTTGTCATCCATTCACATTACATTAAATTAATGTGACTGTGAAGTTTGTAAATCAATATTTTATATTCTTTACATACACAGAAAACACAGCAGAGATATTGATATGTGCTTTCTTTTAAGGTTTCATTGCTTTCCAGTCTTTTTTTGTTTGTTTGTTTGTTTTTCTAAGTGTATGGACCCATAGGTATTGGAACACTTGTAAATAAATTTACTGTTCATAGCACATTTAGAACAGAAGTATTTGTAACTTGCGTGTCACTTTAAAAAGCATATAAAAAGAACTGACAACTGAAGTGTTGTTTTCCTCATGACAGCACAGACCTTACTTGTGATCAATATCAGTTTTTTGTTTACTGATTACCTTTACTGGTACTACATGTCAGAATTTTCTATGCATTTATAATTTAATTGAAAGTCATCACTGAAAAGTTCAAGGATTATCCCCAAACTGACATGATAGCCATGGTAATGATAGTGGAAGACTCACACAGAAAATTAGTAATGCAGACAACAAAAAAAGGCTTATACTGTCAAAGTGTTCATTATAATTCAAATCTACCAAATAAATGGTGAGTATGCTTTAAACAAATTGCTTTAAATAAACTGACAATATCAGAAACCAAATCTAACAGCCTTTAAAAAAATCTATTTGCCTTAGTGAGTAATTTCTATGTATGGGAAGTAAACTGTCTCAGTTCTTCAACTGAAAAAAAAGTGATTCTATCAATGTACCACCTTGAGAAACACATGGTCTAAAACACAAGGTAAAGGCAGTTGCATACAGAATGAGAGTTTTTGTTGTCATGGGCAAAGCCTGCTGAGAAGTCCTGAGCAGGAAGCAAGGAGGACAATCAAGACCTGGTATTAACAAAGTTAACATTAGACACTACAACATATATCTAAAGATAATTCTTAATGTTTCATGTGCGGAAATAACAAGCAAAGTTTATGCAAAATAATGCAAGTAAGACTAACAAGTGTATTAAAAGTAAGTGCATCCAAAGTTTTCTTAGTGGGTGACACTACTGCATGTTCATACACCATTGTATATTCATACCCTTAAGTATGAACCCATACTCATTCCTCACATGAAGCACACATCCTGATTATGGAAAGGCTATACCTTAGTCCTTCAGAAAACTACTACTTTTTATTTTCTCTGTTGCAAATTTTCTCCCCTTTATCGAAAAGCATGTATCTAATGGAGGTAGTGAGTTCCAAAAAGTTCAATAAAGTTCACTGTGTCTGAATTGATAGCAGTGTCTGTGCACTTACTCTGCCACCCATCGAAGATGCAAGGGTAAAAATTTATATTTGACACTTCAGTGCCGATTAAACTTTCTTAGTTCAGTAAAATCTTTTAGTTACCGCTCAAGGAAATGTATAATCGCATGCTGTATGAGGGTACAGTGAATCTTTAAATTAAGCCTTCAGTTTACAAACTGTCAGACACAGAAACATTTTTCAAACTTTTTTTTTTTAGAAAAAAATGTGCCTTTTTTCTTCTTTCTCTCTGTCCCAAAGTCTGTTGGAATAATATCATATCCATCAGTCTGTTCCTACCCTGATTCTGGTTGTATTATGCCATTGGCTTTGTTGTCCTAAAGAGTGTTGCTCCCAAGTATGCAGGAAAAGACACATGCTTATACAAATCCTTTCTCTTTTGTCCCAGGGAAAGGCCATCTTTATAAGTGAGCCCTGACAGGAGATGGTTAGTTGCTAAAGACTCTGAAAAGCACTTAATGGGGAGCATTTAACGGGGAGAAAGAAATTGAATAAAGAAGACATTATTTATTTTGTTTACTGATATTTTTGGAGGCCTTTTTGAGGAAGATAATGACTGTCTTGGCACTGAAGTATAATTTATTCAAAGCCAAATTATTTCAGGGTCCAGAGGAAAGCCATTGTGGCCGAGGGAATAGAGAACAAGGAATGCAACAACCTGAAGATATGGTTGGTTTTAGTTTTTTCATCTCTTTCTTTATACCAGTAGCAGCAGAACTGAGTTTTTAGGAAATAAAACTAGGTAGTAGGATTGTAAGACAAATTAATTCTTTTGTATTTCTGTAGCAAAACTGAAAAAATATTTTCACCCAAACACCTTGAAAACAGTGACAGTCAGTTTAATTGGAGACCAAGATCCCTTTGAAAATAAAGAGAATCTCAAGAGTACCTAGAATGCAATGATACTTGATTAGAGAACACTAAGAGAATAAGCAGGATTTGTCTCTGATGCCTCAGACATACTGATTAGAATGAACCCAAGTTTGAATATCCGCTTCTCAGACGCAGCTCAGATGCAGTAAGAATTTTTTTTTTGTGGCAAATGATAAAAAATGATTTTGATAACTAAAAATTTTGGTCTAATTCTTTAATTTTACCTCAGATCTTCCATTTCATATCTATTCTATTTTCATAGTTACTGTGTAACTGAGAACAAAATTTTTAGTAATTAAGGTGATATGAACAAAAAAAAAAGTGATCACTGAATTCCATCTTGAATAACATAATTTATAAAAGAAACCTTTTACGGACATCAATATATTAAAATATCATAGAATTGAGTTTTTCTAGTTTAGCTGCAAAAGCAAGACTTGCATCTCTCCCATCTTAGCTTAGACTAACTCCCTGGCAAGAAGGAACTCTGCAAGTGGGCTCTGTTTCCCATCATTCATAGTCCACCATATCTTTCTGTTTAATAGAAAAAATAGGGTATTAGGGGCATAATTTCTGGGGTCTGATCTTTCTTTTTCATCTTCCCATTCACAGGTCACAGGTTGCATTTATCTGCTCCTGAGAGGAGATCAAGGAGGGCTGCCTGATACCATCATGACACAATAGGGTGACAGAGCTTTTGTTTTTCTTTGTAATTCAATTTCCCATTTCTATATCCAGATTTCACAAATATTACTTTTGTAGTGGGTTTTACTTGCTGCACAAAAGATGAGGCAATATATTTCTCCTCCACATTGCAAGAAACTAACACTATGAAGAGCATATTGCTAAGATCTCCAAATCTCCTAACAGCATCTATGTTCCCCTATAATAAATAGGTTCCTCTCCTTGCAGCTTCAGCAACTCACCCTGCACTGAGAATTGAAGAGATGTATAAAGATTGTTCCATTCACACTCTTAAATGTAAGCTGCTAGATGAAGAGAAAGCTGCCTGTGGAATAAATATGAGAAAAATTTATTCTGCGTGCCTCCTCAAAGAAATTGAGTTTGATACTCCAGCATTCTTACACAGACAAAGCTGGTGTTGGTAAACAAGATTCATTTAATTAAATTGTAGACTAGTTTTATATGATATAAATACACATGCAGATCTGTTGCAGAAGAATGCAGTTGCTATCTATAACAGTATGTGATGATACTATGTATCTATAGGGTCTGAAAATAAAATTATTAGATGAAAATTAATTGCAAGGAGTTCTACATTTCTACAATGCACCTGAAGAAGCTGGAACTGAGACTGATGAGTAGAATAAGTTTTCCAGCTCTCATTAAGAATTAATCAGTGAAAAGACATAATATCAGCAGTGAAGTTTAGCTGGCATAGTCATATCAATACTTAACTGACACTTTTTGGTAGATATTTCATACACTGCAGTTCAGGTCACAAGGTGGGAACATAATGTACATTAACAAATATGTGAAGAGAACAGGGGGACCACATCTGCTTGGGAAACTGTTTTCATGCCTGAAACAATTTGAAGTAAAATTGAGTTTGATGTGGACCAAAGTACACTAAACGAAACATGTCTAATTTCCATTCAGGACTATGAGGGATTTCAGACTAGAGAACATCCATTCCCTAGTATCTATTGAGGAATGACACTGCTAGAAATAGCACTATAGGTAGGATGCTCATTGAGGGCAAAGTAAGAAAAATAGAAGGAAATTTTCCACAGTCCACTTAGAAACCTTAGGAGAAAATGCTGATAAAAAGTTGAACTACTGTTTGTCCTACAGTAAGATCTTCTGATATTAATAATGACTTCTATTGTAGGCCCCAGCAATTTTAGATTGAACAATAGATAAGTACGATGCTGAAACTCACTTTTCTTGTTTGGAAGAGTAAGCATTTCATTAATCACTTCAGTGGTATGCACATACCACTGCAGTTTTTCTCATACTCTTGTTTCTCTGCCTACTCACTTCAACTGATTTTTAACGTTAAATTTTACTTCATACCCTGTAATAAATGCCTACACATAGGTAGTTAGCTTTCTTCATTATAGTGCATTTGGACTTCTACCCAAAAAAACTCATTTAGTTCAGAAAAAACTGGTGGAAAACACACTAAAAAGTAGGTCCTTGATCAATCAGATATTGAACAATTTACCCCAAACATGGCTATCTCCAGCAGTCAGTCTGCCTCTTCCCAAAGATGACATGCAATTTAGAAAGGGATTTGAGGGAGGCACATGAGTGAAGCTATTGGTGTTTCATGTATAATATTGCCACAGGAAGATGATTACCTGGAAATAGGCAACAGTTGTCTCCATGAAGCCCAAGAATAAGGTGTATTGACTTTATACTCTCTATTATGTCTTTAAGAAAATCACCCACACTCCCTTCTTTTCATTGTTTTAGTACATTTCCGCTATGGGAAGATGTGCGATTTAAAATTAGCATATGAATAATTTGATCCTCTTTTTTTTGGTCATTTTTACATGCACTTCATTCTGATAGAAATCTAACTTTTTCCTAAGATCATGCACTGTTAGAATCTGTTTCTTGTATTTTCCGCTTCTGCACCATTGAATATTCTTCCTAAAACAGTATTTCTCTGCTTGGAGTTAGAAAGGACTCCTGTAGCCTCTACTAAAGTTAAATCAAAGTCCAGGTATATGTCTAATCACAGAGCATTCTCAAAAACTTGTGTTTAGACATATGTTAGAAATAAAGAACATGTATGTTCTAACATATATGTTAGCCCAGTGTCAAAATACTAACTTTCCAGACTTTGTTCTCACAACAGTACTCACTCATAGTCCCAGCCTAATTAATATAACTGTATCAACATATCTTCTCATTTAATTAGCTCAATGAATATGAGAACTACAGGGATATAGTGGATTGGAAACTCAGCTCCCAAGTCTTGCCTTGAATATAAGTAAAGCAATGCTAACAACTTCTGTCTCTTTATCTATTTGTAAAATGGATATGAAAATAGCCATGATGATCTATATAATACTACAATCTTTATTTAATTCCATTGAAGTTTGTTATTCTAAGCTGCAATAGTCTGTATACTATTGCACAAAAGAACCCTTTTAACTGTTGCTAATTCCTTGTTATACTACTTTACTCTTGTTTAAAGGACCCTAAACAAAAAAGAGTAAAACCAAGTCACATGGTCCACTCTCTGGGGAATATCATGTGTCTTAGAAATGATCAAAAATCTGTAGTGCACCTAAATTTATAAATAAGCTGCATTTTTACTGATTATTTCTTATACCGCACAAAATTCTACTCTATGATATGCCTGTGCACTTCACTTACTTCTGTGAGCGTGAAAGTACAAATCCATAAGCCTAAGTGATTAAGGTACATTTCTATCTATTTTCTCCATATTGCTAAAAATATATTCTTTTCCTCCTGAAATGTTGGGGTTTTTATATTCTTAATTTATTCTGCAAGGACACTTAAAATTCCCTTTTAAAATCTCTTCATTCAAAGCATGCTACTAATTTGCTGTGCTCTGTAATTGAAGGGGTTTGCATTTCCACAAAAATCTCTGGCATTCATGGATTTAAATGGAGTTGACTTGAAAAAATCACACGGTCAGTACTACAATATAAGGATTAGACAAACAAATCTAGTGAGCTTTAGCTGCAGTAGGAAAATCTTCCAAGGTTTCCAGAGAAGTGCTGTGATACTTAATGAGACTTCCTTCCTTTCCTTTTCTAGCTCCCTGATTACACCTGTAAGGAGGACAGAGTCCTGACTTTCAGAAACACTTACAAATTATTTCTCATGCAGCTGAATTCAGATTGTTTGTTGTTGCTGGGTTAGATACAAAGTGTCATATGTGCTAATATTTTTTTTTTCTGACAACTCTGATGACATAAAATGTTGCATAGCCTGGGGATACATAAATTGTGGAAAAACTTGACCACAGAGAAACAGGAAATTTAAATACAAACAATCTTTAGAAAACATTGTGTCATTGTTTTCTTTCTTGTTGGCCTCCAAGAGCTTTGGCACTAGCTATTTTTTCCAAGATATACCATACTTCTAGAGAGAATACATGTACACACATATGCACATATATAAGTTTAAGAACCAATCAAAACTAGTTATATCAATGTCTAATACAAGCCTGTGCCCATTAGAAGAAAAGAATATTGCATGCTAGTAATGACTGTCAACTTATGAAGATTTTTGTTGCATTGCTCATATCCTTTTTTTTTTTTTTTCTGGAGTTTTCTCAGCACTGCATGTTACTATTACAGGAAAACATTTCAAAGACATGAAAAAGTAATTGAATTGGTTTGATTACAATAGAAAAATGATAAAAATACTTAAAATTAAACAAGTTCTAAATGATTAGCTGGACTGCAGCTTTGGATTTTGATAGCTCACCAGGTAGAGACCCTGGAAAAGGAAAATACAAAAAGAAATGCTGTTTGCCTAGAAAGCTGGGGTAAGCAGAAGGGCTTTCCTCAAGCTAATGATTTTTCAGATCATATGCCTTTGTGTATTGGCACAGAGGAAAACCTCATCTCTAAAGTAGATTCTAATTAACTTTCATTGCTGCACCATTAATACACTCATAGGTACTTCTCAGCTTTGATGTTACAGTGTCTGGGAGACGGAAAACTGCTGACTGACTCTTCAGCCAGCTTCTCTCCTGTGGCGGGTACATATGGATGCCAGGTATACTGTCTTGGGTGCCTGATTCCATGGAATATATTTGCCCAGCCAGGACTGTCATACAGGCCCTGATATATTGTGAAAGAGAGATAGCAAGAAAAGGGCACACAAACATGAAAATGAGGCACTGGGTCTTACTTACTGAAAGGTTGGCTTCACATTTTTTTACTCAGATCTTACTGGAGGTCCTCAAAACCTGTTCTTTGAAAGACCACAACCACCTCGGGTCTTAATAGAATGGAATTTTATTCTTCTTTTTGCTCTGGATGAGGTTTTTGGATGTTGGCTACTAACGCTCCATGGTAAATCTTTTTTAAATTTCAGGCTAAATCAGTAATTTAGTAATATAAATTGCAGGGAATAAACCCCAGCCACCTCTGTCTTTAATTGCCATGTTATAACCACAATTTCTATGATCCCTTCTGTTGCGTGGCATGATAAGATCATTAGGTGATCTTTTAAGTTCCCATGCTTATTCAGATTAAGACAGAGGAGCCATTGTAACATAGTATTGCTCACAGATAAATCTGTTTCTTACTATATTCCTTTACTGTTTTGGCAACAAAGGATGCTGATAGCTCACGTAGCAATCATAAAATCAGTGGATATATTCATGCATAAGTAATTACCTATTACTTATTATGAGTAATTAATTATGAGTAATTTAATTAAGAGTAATTACTCTTACTCATTACTCATGAGTAAGATTTTGTTATGATAGTGTCTGTATTAATGTATCCTTTTTCAACATTCTGCTATACATACAGGGCTTTTTATATACTCTAAAGTTTTTTTTAAAAAAAACCTATGGTGTTTATTATGTACAAAAAGTAGAGTCAGAGCATGATTATGGTTAGAAGGGACCTGTAAAGAAAATGATGGCTCATGGCAGGGACATCTTTCACTAGATCAGGGTGCGAAACCTGACTCTGGACACTTCCAGTGATGGAGCAGCCACAATTTCTCTGAGCAACCTGTTCCAGTGTCTCACCACCCTCACTGTAAAGGAGTTCATCCTTATATCTGAACTAAACCTACCCTCTTTCAGTTTAAAATCATTGTCTCCTCTCCTCCTCACGATGAAGTTGACTGCAATGAGGTCTTCCTCAGTCTCCTCCAGGCTGAAAAAGTGAAGTGACCTCAGCTGATCCTCTTACAGCTTCCCCTCAAGGCTCTTCACCATCTTCATTGCCCTCCTTTGGACACTCTCCAGTAGCTTTATATCCTTGTATTGTGGCATCCAGAGCTGGGCAAAGCATTCAAGGTGAGGCCGCCCCAGTGCAGAGAGAGCAGAACAGTCCCCTTGCTTGCCTGGCTGGTGATGCTGTACCTGATACAACCCAGAATTCCAGGGCACTGCTGACTCATGTTCAACTTGCCATCCACCAGGACCCCCAGGTCCCTTTCTTCAACATCTCGTTCCCCAGTCTGTCTGTCCATCCAGAATTGCCCCATCCCAGATGCAGAATGCAGAACTTGTCCTTCTTATACTTCATTCAGTTGATGATTGTCCAGCCCTGCAATTTGTTGAGGTCTTTCTGTAGGGCCTCTTTACCTTTGAGATAGTCAACAGCTCCTCCAATTTAGTACGGCTGTCAAACTTAGGAAACTCAAGTCCTGCATTCTGCAAACTTAGGAAACTCGAATCCTGCATCCAAGTCATTTATGAAGTTGTTGAAGATCACAGGACCTAAGATGGAGCCCTGTGGAACCCCACTAGTCACAGGCCACCAATCTGATATCACTCCACTCACTGTAACCCTTTGTACCCAGCCCAGCCCACCAGCTGTTTGATTATTCTTGAGCAGGCCTCTGAAACTTGGTGCCTCACATCCCCAGGAGGAAATCACATTGCTATGGCTCAACTTGTCTATTTGGACTGTAGGCTCTGTGATACGTTTTACCACATGTCTAGAATTTGAGCAGGGTCATTCTGAGAGGTGGTGAAGCTCTAATCCCAGGACTGGGGATTAGAAGCTCTAATGCCGTGGGAAAGCACAGGACACACAGTCACTCCAAGCACTGACTTCAGAAGCCCACTGCAGCCAAAGCAATGACTTCCATCAGTTCATAAATCAGGGTCTAAATCAAAACTTTGAGGCTCTAAGTCAGCTGTGAGTCTGCATGTTCTCCTTTAATATAAATATTAAAAATACATTAAAAATAAGGTAGGATGTAGACAGAGTCATGAAGGGGGCTTTTTCTCCTAAAGCTTGTTTCAGTGATTTGGAAACCATGTTCCTAAAACAATGTCAGGGGAAAAGAATCACCATGCCTTTTTTTACCCCTTACACTCTAACCCTGCAGTTAAATACTTGAACAGTACTCCAAAAAATAAACCTGTTATTAAATACAATCACATTGCCATTAATTGAGGGTTAACATCTGAGAGAACTTTTCACAAAGTGCAATCTGAGGCTCAATCCAAATGTTGAAACTGTTTTTTCAAAGGTACTATTAGCTTTTTTTTTCTAATTTGAAACACTTTATTTCACTACTCTTCATTATTAAAAAATCAAAAGCTTCCAACAAAAATCATAGAAACAATGTCACAGACATCTGTAAAACTGCAAATCTGCTCAAGGTAGGAGAAAATCAGAAGACCAAGACTGTAAGTTTTATTTTAACTTAGAGTTCAGTGCCCATCTTTAAAAAACAGGATGAGCTGGAGTCCTATTCTTTTTCTTTTTCCTGGCTCAGAGAAGTTAAGTGAAAACACAATGTTTACTAATATCTTGCTCTCAAAGTTACACTGAATCTGTCTGTGGAGTATACATGACATTGTTATTTGTCACCGTGCAAACAGGTAAGAGATGTAAATAAATACTGTTGATAGACAAAGACACTTCAGCCTGCCTAACATATTCAGTGTTAGCCCGAATATCACAAACCAGCACTGCAGTTGTCTCAGAAGTGGGTTTGCAGTGACCTCTGTAGGACAGACCTGACACAGGGCCTTTTCACACTCCAGACTCGCTTTTTGAGAGGCATAACCATTTTGGACACTGCTGCAGCTTCAACACAATCACAATGCAGTTCTTCTGCCTACCCATACTAAGATAAGAAACAGTGTTCCTTCAGTTCCTGATACCCCGAATGCCTGACAGTTCTGCTGTGACAGTGTGGTAGTTACTTCCCCACTGGTCCCTTTAGCCTTCAGACATGTTACTACCATTTGTGAATATGATTAAGTTCTGAAAAGTAATTTCAGTGAAACCACTTGTTTTGCTAGATTTCAATGTTTATGGTATACAGAGATCTCCTGGTAACCAGCTCTGGCTCACCTACACCAGGGAGATAGAAGACCAACCACAGAATGTTCAATTCAGTGTGACTATTTGGATTATTTTTAAAGTAAGTGTGCTGCAAGACTGGGACACTTTGTGCAGCATTTTGATCTTTGCACTCTTGCACATTTTTAAAAGAGCAACATTTTCTACCTGTCCCTTCATGAAAAAGCCAATGGGGAAAAAGTAAAAGGTGAAAACATTGCGTTACAGCTTCACAGACTTCCAGTCCCAGCCCAAGTTTCTGAATCAAAGAGACAAAATTAATTCCAATGTGTGTTGTTAAGCAAAATCTCTTTGACTTGTTCAAGATTTGTGCTCCTCACTGATCCAGGAAAACCAGTAAATTATTACTTTTCATGACCACCCTATACAGACTTTAGGACAATCACCATTGTCCAGGACAATCAGGGGATCAGGCCCAGCCAGCAAGAGTTTGTAAAATGCAGGTTTTGCTTCACCAGCCTGATTCCTTCTATGACCAGGTGACAACCTTGGTGGATGAGGAAAAGGCTGTGATTGTTTCTTCTTGATCTTTAATAAAGCCTTTGGCACCATTTCTCACAACGTTCTCCTGGAGAAACTCTGCTCATGGCTTGGTTGGGTGCACTGTTCACTGGGTAAAAGAGTCTGTAAGGCCAGGCACAGCAAGCGGTGGTAGATGGAGTTACATCCAGCTGGTGGCCAGTCACCAGTGGTGTTCCCCAGGGCTCAGTACTGGGGCCAGTTCTGTTTTATATCTTTATGGATTATCCAGATGAGGAGATATTGAGGGCACCCTCAGTCAGTTTGCAGATGACACCAAGCTGAGAGGGAGTGTTAATCTGCTGGAGGTAGGAAGGCTCTGCACAGGCATCTGGACAGGCTGGATCGATGGGCCAGTGGTGTGAGGTTCAACAAGACCAAGTCCAGGTCCTGCCCTTGGGTCACAACAACCCCAGGCAGCACCACAGGCTGGGCAGAGTGGCTGGAAAGCTGCCCACAGGAAAAGGCCCTGGGGGTGCCGGTGACAGCAGCTGAACTGCCGGTGAACATGAACCAGTGTGTGCCCAGGTGGGCAAGAAGGCCAATGGCATCCTGGCCTGGATCAGCAATAGTGTGGTCAGCAGGACCAGGGCAGGGATTTTCTCCCTGTGATGAGGCCGCACCTTGAATCCACTGGTGAGGCCGCACCTTGAATCCTGTGTTCAGTTCTGGGACTCATTCCAAGGAAGATATTTTGGTACTGGAGTGTGTCCAGAGAAGATAACGTGTGAAGGTTCTGGAGCACAAGTCCTGTGAGGAGCAGCTGAAGGAGCTGGTGTTTTTAGCCTGGAGAAAAAAAGGCTCAGGGCAGATTTGCTTTCAACAACTACTTGAAAGGTTGTGACAAAGTGGTGATCAGTCTCTTCTTTCTGGCAGTTAGCAACAGGACAAGGGGAAATGGTCTCAAGTTGTGCCAAGGGACATTCAGATTGGATATCAGGACTATTTTCTTTGCTGACAGAGGGGTTAAGCACTGGAACAGGCTGTCCAATGCGTGGTGTAATCACTCACCATCCTTGGAAGCATTCAGAAAAGATGTGGCACTTTGTGCTGTGGTTTAGTGCACATGGTGTTATTTCATCAGTAGTTGGACTTGATAGTCTTGGATATCTTTTCCAACCTAAGTGATTCTATTACTTTGTTGCATGGGAAACAGTATTGTGGCAAGAAGGGCCAGCCAAATGCTTGGCTACACTGGCAAAGGCACAGACAGCAGACCCAGGGAAGTTATCCTCTCCCGGTTATTCATTCAGCCTTGTGAATTTGCTATGAATTGCTGGGTCCAAATTTGGATCCCAAACAATATAGGGAACAGATGCATATATTGGGTTAGGTTCAGTCCCCCTCAGCCTTCTCTCAGCCTGGAAAAAGGGATAGGAGATTTGAGGAGATCTGTTGCTTCTTCAATTTCATAGAATCATAGAATACTTTTTTTGGAAGGGACCTTTACAGGTCATCTAGTCCAACACTCCTGCAATAAGCAGAGACATTTTCACCTAGATCAGAGTGCTCAGAGCCCCATCCAATCTGATGTTGTATATTTACAGGGATGAAGCCTCCAGAAGGTCTCTGGGCAAACCTGTTCCAGACTTTTACCACCTCATTGTAAAAAAAGTTTTCCTTACATCTAGTCTGAATCTATCCTCTTTTATATTAAACCTGTTACCTTTTGCCCTATTGCTTCAGGCCCTCCAAAAACAGTCTGTGTTAATCTTTTAGGCCCCCTTAAGCTTTGAAAGCAGCAAATAATATCACCCCAGAGACTTCTTTTCTCCAGGTCGAACCCCAATTCTTAGTCTTTCCTCAGAGCAGAGGTGCTCCAGCCTCTTTATGACTCCAGATCATCTTTGTGGGCTCCTCTGGACCGAGCTCAACAGATCCATTTCCTTCCTGTGCTGGGGACCCCAGAGCTGGATGCATCAGAATGGAGGGGTAGAATCCCCTCCCTCGCCCTGCTGCCCATTGTGACAGTGTGTGAAGCTAGAGCCTCAGCAAGAAGACCTCGGCGCTGGTGGAAAAAGGCTAGGCACACTGCCCTCTGAAACAGACTTTCTGGTTAGGGTGACAAAGCAGCCCATTCCATGATTCCGTTCGGTTATAGTTTGCATATGTTGTTACAATTGGTTTGTACCCCAGTTATGTAATGCCCCTTTTATGGTTATGTTCTAGCAAGTTCTGAGTTTCTCTGTACCCCGTTGGTTACTTTGAATTTTCTGTACCCCGATTGGTTGTTGCCACCCTTCCCCACCTTATAAAACACCCCGTTTCTGGGCAGTTGGGGTCCTCTGCTCCGGATCCCTTCAGCTCTCCCGGACCCCGTTCCTGTCTGCCTTTCCCTGGACCCTCGCTCCCTTGAATAAAAGAGCTGAAATCTCTGGACAGAGACCCCTCCGGAGTCTTTACTCTCGCCGCATCGCCGAAGATACCACCGGGCTGCGGGCTACCCTCTACTCAGAGGAGCCGGCATTTGTCCAGCCAGGCACGGCTGGGACCCTGCTTCGGGGGGAAAGAAGCTGCCGCTTCACCGCCTTCTCCCCACACCACCAGGGGCAAGCCAGTGCGGGACGCCGTGCGCCCTCGGGCCGGTCCCCAGCCCTCGGCAAGGCGCGGTCACCGGCGCGGCTACAGCCCATGCTGCTTTGAATGCAGCCCAGGACACGTTTGGCTTTCTGGGTTGTCAGTGCACATTGCTGGGTCATGTCCAGCCTCTCCTCCACCAGCACCCCCAAGTCATTCTCAGCAGGGCTGCTCTTGATCTGTTCAACCCCCAGCTGATATCAATACTGGGGGTTGGTCCAACTCAGATGCAGCACCAGCACTTGGTCTTGTTAAACATCACAAGATTCCCATGGATCCACTTCTCCAGCTTGTCCAGGTCCTTCTGGGTGGCATCCTCTCCTTCAGGTATGTCAACTGCACCACTCAGCTTGGTGTCATCTGCAGATTTGCTGAGGGTGCAATTGATCCTTTGGTCTATATCATAAATGAAGATACAAACTGGAGCATGAGAAGTTCAGACTCGAAGTATTAAAATGTTATTTACCATGAGTGTGGTTAAACATTCTGGAACAGGGAGGTTTTGGAATCTGTCTGCCTGTTCATGGCTGTGATTAACTTGCTGTCATTTACCATGATGATGGACATAGTGATCTCCAGAGATGCTGATGGTGTTCAACCACCTGTGATTCTTTGAAATTACTTCTACACAAGATCATGCCAAGAAATTCAATGCTAAATTTTTTAATTTGCTGCTGCTTAGCACAAACTAACAAAAAGCAGTAACTGTTCAACTCCTAAGTCTTGATTCTGAGAACAAAAACACTGCACTGGCAAAAACCATGCACCTCAGGAAAAAACTTTCAAAAACTTCAGACAGCACTCCAAATTCTGACACTACAGATAACTAAGGGAAGGATTGTATACTTATTCCCACTGGAATTACTATGAACAAAGCCTCAATTTCCATGAAGATACAATAAACTGAGAAATGGGTATTGAACTGAGGCATCTATATCAATCTTGTCTTGACTTTAAACAATATTTATCTTGAAAGATAAGCCCTGTCAGTGCTGAAAAAAACTACAGTTCATAGGTGTATTTAAGTGCTTTTTATGTGGAGATCACATCGATTAATGGCGATACAGGTGGTGAAAGGATGTTATCTATTTACAGATGAAGAGCCTGACTGAGCCTGGATGTATTTACAGCCTCTCTCAGCAACCTTAAGGTTAATAATGCAGTCTTTGCCTTGAGTGTTGCCAATGAGCAGCACTTAAGCAGTCACCTGGAAGAGCAGTGGGAGCAGAAAAAAGCTGTTTTCTTGCAGCAGCACTTATCTCACAAGTTCACATCATCACGCTTCACAAAATACATTGCTATTTCCATAGAAAATTGACTCATCATGTTGCCAAACCAGGAATAGGGAACATACCAGGAAAAAGCTCTTCTTGCACCACACAGAAAAGTAGTGTCTGCATCTTGTTTGAGAAGACCAGGTATCTGTTCTTGACTCAAATCCTATCTTAACACCTCCACAGACAATCAGCAGCACAGTACATCCAACAATCTGGATTTCACAGCCTACCTTGTTTGCCTTTGTGTTCAGAGTCCCAGTTAAGCATTACCAACACAATTCAGAGACTTCTATAATCCAAACAACTCCATCCTCTTAATCAGCCATCGAAGCAGAAGCCCACAATGTCATTCACTGAATACAGTCTGTTTGCATGGCTTGTGCTGCCTGAACAATTGATTCATGTCCCTTTGTTGCTCTCCAGTTGCTGTATGGGACAGGAGAGGTCCAGGTCCCAGCCAAAGCACATTCCTGTCTACTCTCCTGCTGGAAGTAGAAGGTACCGCAACCAACAGACAATAAAGTTCACACAGCTATAGCTCACCTACGTGGAGACCTCCAAGCCAGTTGCGTAATAGGGCTTTTTATCTGAATAAAACACAGGCCCATGCCTCCCCATACTGTCTTGCAAGTTAGTGAGGACTTCACAGGCAAGGACTGTGGAGACCAGTGGAGAGGAGTGTCCCAGGTTGTGTATGAAAAAAGTGACTCAGGAACAGCCAAGCTCTGGATGGCAAGGATGTCACAAGAGCTAGTGAAACAGAGGTAAGACAATGTACCACAAAAAACAGTGCCCTGTATGGCACATAATGTTGGCATGACTAGGTTAGCATGAAAGTCTTTAGGAGCTTCAAATATGAACACCAATTTCAGCATAAGGTGTTCTCACTAGGCTGGAGGTATGATTGGGAAAAAAATGTGTGCAGAGATAAATGCTTATTTGTCCAGGGCTATAACCTTAATATCTGTTAGCCGCATTAATGTAACAATGCAAGAGGTGGAATTTAAAAATCCAATAATCTTCACAAATATTCCTTTAGTTTGTTTGCATGCTGCTGATTTTTACAAGCCATTCCTCTCAGAGATGTCCTTTTTACGGTTTTGAAAGCAAAATATGCTCCTATCAGTAAAATGAAGTTACTCAAAAGATCAAGAGCTTCTTGAGAAAATAATTTGGATCTCTGAGCATAAATGTTTTTCTATTAGTAGAACAGTTGATCCACTAATATATTATCCTACCAGAGGTGATACACAAAATATTAAGTCACTTTGGCCTTCCTTTATTTCTTATTTCCTTTGGCATTCAAGTATCCTGCAGGTAGGAGTGATTCTTAAAAAGCGACCATAGTATCTGAGACTGGGCAATGCTTTGCTTCAAGTTCCCTCTGTGGAATAACCATTTAGTTGATCCTGCAGTAGTATTTCACATTTGTTTCACATCCTCCCTTCTGAGTCTTTGCTTTCAACCTTGGAGAAAACCAGAAGCCTTACTTGGCAAGTATCTGAAGTCTGCCCCTGCTAGCCATGCCCTGGTCATATTTACATGGTATACCTGTGGTTGTTTCTAAACAGTGTTTTCACAGAAGGTGTTTCTCTCCTACTTCAAGCTACCTGTGAGACTGCAGTAGAGCCTTCTCTAAATGCTGTTAACTTTTCTTGAGCATCATCATTCCCAGAGGCAGGCATACACTTAGTGGTAATTTTCACAAGAGATCTGTATGAAAATCTTTGTAACTTGTCAAACATTTAATGTTAAAAGTTTCTGTAACTTACTTTATGCTGTTTTGCTGTAGGGTTTTTTTGTTTGTTTGTTAGTTTCAATTTTGTATGGAAGCCCTCAACTGACTTAATGGCTGTAAGGCTAGACTCTCTTTGTGTGAAGTAGTTAGAGGTGATGCTAAGTTATCTTTACAAAGAAATTGTGTTACACCTTAGATGTGGCATGAAGGAGGATGTCTGCATGGACAAATAGTGATAATGTGTAGTGGTAGAATTTTGAGATATTTAAGATGGGAAAGGTATTTCTGGCAAGTAAAACAGTTCTTCGATAACAGTAGGATGTTCAGCCTGAAGGCACTGATTTGTACTTCAGCAGCTACTTTGATATTTAGCATGCTTCCATAAAAATTTTGTTTTTTTCTTTTTAATTTGTTGCAGGAGCTGTCCTGTCTTAGAGGATTTTTGCTGCTTAGATGACAAGTTACAGGAGGAAGTGATCAGGCTGCCCAGCATAAGCGAAGAGGAAAAAGAGATAGACAGGACCTTCTCTGAGACTCAACAGCTTGAAAAACCACCAGCCCCAACTGCAGTTGAGATGTGGGCAGTGTCCACCCCTAATATGAAGGTAAGTGCAACCTCTGGAGAGTGGAAGAAGTGGAAGCAAAAGTGGAACAAAGGCAGAAGCTTTTATCTCACCTAAAGGCTTGCAGCTACATAAAAGTTCACTATCCTCAAAGCTGAGTGGGTGTCCAATGCACCTTCAAGTAAAGGATTGGGTCCACCTGACCTTAAACCATGCAACACCACCAGGAAGAAACTGTGATTAATTGCAACGGGTGACTTCTTGCTGCACGGGACTGAAGAACTATCTGTTGAGCTGACATATCAACTAGAGACATTTGCTATCTGCCAGGGTCCTGTGTCGAGGATAATGTGTAGGGCTGCAGAAGCTTGTCTGACTCTGACTAATATCACCTGCTGACCTTCCTTGGGAAAGCAGATAATATTGCTGGGGAGCACTTGGACACTTTTAAAAGTGAATACAAACTTCTGGGAGCAGTGGCCAAGGGCACAGGGTCCCAGATGGTGCTCTCAGTCCTGCTGGTGAAAGGAAAAGAACCTGCATGTATGTGCAGAAGGCTATGGGAGAGATGAGGTGCATCCCGTAGTCCTGAGGGAATTGTCTGATGTACTTGCCAAGCCACTCTCCATGATATTTGAAAAGTGATGGCAAGGTGAAATCCCAGGTGACTGGAAAAAGGAAAACATCATACTCATCCTTTAAAAGAGTATAAAGGAACTACCAGTCTGTCAGCCTCACCTCTGTGCCTGAGAAAATAATTGGAATGGATCCTCCTAGAAGCTGTGCTAAGGTACACGTAGGGCAGGGAGGTGATTTGAGACAGCCAGCATGGCTTCACCAAGGGCAGGTCCTGCCTGACCAGCCAAGTGGCCTTCTGTGATGGGGTGACTGCATTGGTGAACAAGGAAAGTGTCACAGATGTTACTTATCTGGACTTCTGTAAAGCCTTTGACATGGTCCCCTACAGCACCCTTCTCTCTTAAATTGGAGAGACGTGGGTTCAGTGTTTGGACTGATAGGTGGATAAGAAATTAGTTGGATGGTCGCATCCAGAGGGTTGTGGTCCATGGCTCAGAGTCACAATGGACATCAGGGACAAGTAGTGTCCCTCAGGGTCCATACTGGGAACGGTGTTATTTAAGGTCTTCATTTATGACATAGACAAAAGGATCAAATGCACCCTCAGCAGATTTGCAGATGACACCAAGCTGAGTGGTGCAGTTGACCTATCCTATACCTGAAGGATAGGATGCCATCCAGAGGGACTTGGCCAAGTTGGAGAAGTGGATCCATGGGAATCTTAACAAGACCAAATGCTGGCGCTGCACCTAGGTCTGGACAACCCCCGGTATCCCAGAATCCCAGAATCCCAAATCCCAGAATCCCAGAATCACAGAATCACAGAATCAACTGGGATTCTGTTGGAAGAGACCTTTGAGATCACCAAGTCCAACCTACATATCCTCATCAACTAAACCATGGCACCGAGTGCCACATCTAGTCTTTTTTAAAACATGCATTGACACAGACTGGGGATGAACCAATGGAGAGCAGCACTGCTGAGAAGGACTTGGGAATGCTGGTGGAGGAGAGTCTGGACATGACCCAGCAAGGTGCACTGGCAGCCCAGAAAGCCAAACATGTCCTGGGCTGCATCCAAAGCAGCGTGGCAAAGAGGGTGAGGGAGGGGATTCTGCCCCTCTGCTCTGCTGTGGCGAGACCCCACCTGCAGTGCTGCATCCAGCTCTGGGGTCCCCAGCACAGGAAGACCATGGAACTGTTACAACAAATCCAGAGGAGGGGCACCCAGAACACTGAAGGGATTGGAGAACTTGTCCTATGAAGAAAGGCTGAGAGAATTGGATTTGTTCAACCTGGAGAAAATAAGGCAGTGGGGTGACCTATTTGCAGCTTTCCAGCACCTGAAGGGAGCCTACAGGACACCTGGAGAGAGACTTTTTACATGAGCTTTTTGTGACAGGATAAGGGGAAATAGCTTCAAACTGAAAGAAAGAAGGTTTGGATTAGATATTAAGAAAAAATTCTTTACTGTGTGAGTGGTGAGGCACTGGCACAGGTTACCCAGAGAAGTTGTGGATGCCCTGGAAGTGTTCAAGGCCAGTTTGGATGGGGTTCTGAGCAACCTGATATAGTGAATGGAGTCCCTCCCCACAACGGAGGGTGTTGGAACTAAATTATATTTAAGGTCCCTTCCAAACCCTTCAAACCATTCTATGTTCCACAATTCTATGACATGGAAAACACTGAGGTACTTAATGGCTACTTTGCCTCAGTCCTTATTCGCAATCCCATCCTTCAAGAAATCCACAGACACATCAAGAATGTGGAGAAAGGAAAATGTGTCCTTGATAGAAGAGAATCAGGTCAGGGAATACTTAAGCAAACTGAATATATCTGAGCCCTGATGGGATGCACCCATTAGTGCTTAGTTAATTGGCCCCTACCACTATGAGGCCATTCTCAACAATCTTCAGTAGATCTTGAAGAGACTGGAGAGTGTCTCCTATGAGAAAAGGGTGAGAGATCTGGGACAGTTCAGCCCAGGAAAGAGAACTCATCCATACTAAAAATATCCAGAGAGAGTGAGACAAAGAGCCATGCTCTCCTCAGTGATGCTCAAAAACAGAACCAGAGACAATGGGCACAGACTAAAACACAGGAGGTACTTTCTAAACATCAGGAAGGTGTTTTCTGTGATATTGACTGAGCGCTGGCAGAGGTTGCCCAGAGAGTTTGTCAAGTCTCTCACATTGGAGATCTGCAAACACCATCTGGAGACAATCATGGGCTCCAGATGGCTGTGCTGCAGCAGGGAGTTAGACCACAGGACCTCCAGAGGTGCCGTCCAGGCTCGGTCATTCTGTGTTTCATATGGCCTATCATTTGGATATCTCACTAAAAGAAATGACAAATAACTTCCAATTATTTTTTTCAAATTTACACCTTACATGGTGATAAAGTGCCTACTGCTCCCATTGAAAGTGTCTCTGGAGTGGTAAAATACTAGTAGTTACCAAGGTAAAGCTTTTTAGCCAATTTAAAGTGTTGTATGACAGAGTAGAATTAGGCAGTTAACAATCCTCATCAGATGTTTTTGCCACTGCATTCAATGCAATTTTAGATATGCATCTCTGAGAGCTTATTTCATAATTTACTTCTGCTGTAAGACCTAGATCAGATTGTTCAAAACTTGGGCAGTTCAGACATTTAGTATTCTACACACAAACTCTAAGGCATGAAATCCCTAATTTTTCTAACATTTATTTTCTTGTGGTCAGCTAAAAGCTTTTGTGCAAATGTGTATCTTAGTCCTTCTGGTATTTCCAGAGTAGAGTGAGGTACTTGCTCATCATATTATTTCTGTGTAGTGCTCTTACTAGTAACGCTACAGTATTTCAGCCCTAGATGGACGAATGCTGTCCTTAATGATGTGATGCTACTGGTACCAGTGCAGACTGCTGATTTCCACCAAAACTGATCACTTGCACTGGTTCTGCCTTGGGTTCTTGGGCTGTGCCTTGGAAGGGGAATTTCCATGTATTGCTAAGTATAATGAATATGTGTTACTCTTATAAACTCTTCTCAAAACCCCATTGTTTGCCCTTGTATTAAGCAATTCATGGGGTCAGATATCCTTGGCCAGCATTCGTGGAAGCTCTACCTTACTACCTGTTTCTATGCCTAGCCCTGCAACATACCTCTCTCTTTAAACAAAGCATAGAGTGCCAGGGAAAATTGTCTAAAACAGCAACATAAAAACCTCAACCACATTTCCTGCAAGGTCAAATAAAACTGCCCATGTCACTATTACTGTGCTAGGCAGCCACAAACTTAATTCACTTGATAATTTGGCCTACTACTTGCCTTATAGTGATACTTTCTTCCTTGTCAGTGATCAGGATAAGGTATTTTGATTTAAAAGGGCAAATGAAATTGTCAGATTTTTAAGGGATTCATCAGTTGATTTCTTTATACTGTACTAATACTGATAGTTTTTATTTAATAGTGGACTTTCACTGTAACATTGGGCATGACAGAGTATCTATGCCATTTTGTTGCAGTCAGAACACATACAAGAGGGGAGGCTTAGGATTGTGATATTTGCAGTCCCTTGATCTCAGAGTTACATGCACACTTCCCCATCTGTCCCATAGCTTTATAAACCAGCCCTCTTCAGCCAGAAGAGTTCAGTCTTTTCCAGAAGAAATAATTAACTTTCTGGTACAAACTACTTCTAACTTCTTTGATTTTTTTCCTCCTTTCTGTGGCTTGGGTGAGATTTCTTCTGATGCCTACGTTAGCCTAATTTTATTTTATTAAAATATGTAGTAGCTTATCAGTGTGAAGCTATACACCTCCCTTTTATCAATTGCAGGACTCCATCACTCAGCAGTAAGCAACTCTCTGCAGCACAAGGACAGGAAAAGCAGCAGGTGCTATTAAGCCTGACTTAAATTACCACAAGATGTCACCAGTGTCAAATATAAGAAAGCATCAAAAAATACTTCAAAGGCTTATTACTCAGCAAAGCTTATTTACAAAATACACATCCTATAAAAATCACCTCTGTTGTAAAAATTCATCTGGTTAAACAAGTATTGTTATGATACATAAAAGTGACTGGTGGTACACCAATTTCTAGCTTTGTTTAAACACAGATTTAGTTAGTGGTTGTCACTTGCATCTGAAGGGGTTTTTTTTTAGCCTTTTAACACTTTTTAAAATACAGATTCAAACTTACATATTAAAATATTGATAAAGCTGTTCTTTGAGTAGCCAATATTCTTTCTGAGCATTGTGTTTTGTGTGCTTTTTCAGAGAATTATTTATTCAACATTGGCTATATGCAAGATTCTTAGTGTGATTTCCAAAGTAATTTTGTAGTTGAAAATACTTTCTCTTTTTTGTAGTTTCTTTTCAGAGGGTTATGGTTGTTTGATTTTAGGAGGGGTGGTGTTTGAGTGATCTGTGCCATGTTTGAAGGCACTGCTTGACATCTTGCATTTTAAATAGTTTGCATCAGCTCAGTTTGATACATTATCCCTATAATCTGCCATTTGTTTTATATCTACCTTGTAAAAAGAAGAAGTATATTCTTAGTAAAAAGAAGAAGACATAATGAAGAGGTAAAGTTGTGATAGCTCAAGATGTTAGCTCAAAACTCTACTCATTTGTTTCAGCTACAGATTTGTTAGTTATGAAGTGTCATTATCACGCTCATTTTAGTGACAGACATCTTCATTTATCATTGTTCTCATACAAACATAGGGAAAGTAGGGTAATTTGATCCTGGATGGATAGAAACTGGACCCTGTCCACAGCACTGTTTCATCAAGGGATTTGAAGGTAGGGAGTTCCTATTCTACCAGTAACTTCAGTAGGCAAAACCAACAAAGTTGCCAAGAATACAGATATTTCTGTTCTACATCAAGTCCAAACTCTTTTTATTTCATACTTTAACCTTATCCAGTCAAATTTATCTCATTATCTTTTCAAACCCGTCCCACTGGAGGGTTTTAATTCTTATTGTTGTCCTTGAAAAACATTTTAGAAAGCAACTTCTGATGGAGCTGTGCACTTCTTTCCACGGAAACTGTTCTCAAAAGGCACTTGAACACTGCTGTTCAAACAGAGGTTCAGCCACACATATTTCTGACACCAAGAGAGGATGTCCCTGCCCTGCCATATACGTTACATGCTTTTAAAATTAGTTGTCATCATATGATTGTGTTGATCCTCAAATGTAATGATTAGTCTTTGAGATATTTGTCCTAATTTTATAGCTATGTGAACCACTTAGACCAAAGGCCAAAATCCAGAGAAGTTTCACTGAAAGAGTAATTGGAAATACAGTATCTGAAAAAATTAGGAGACTACAGAACCAGCAATCTTTTTATCTACCTGAAGATCCCACAGTACATGACTGGCAAGGAAAGGTAATAGAGGTTATGGTTGTGAGATTCAGCATGAGGGAGAGGCACTGGAGCAGCCATGGGGCCTTTTGTATCTCCCACTTTTGAGACTCAGGTAGCTCCCATGATGCTCACTACGCATCCCACCTGACTCCAGAGCTGACACACTGTGCGTGCAGGGAAAGCTTGGGCACTCCTGGTCTCCTTCTACTTTGCTTTCCTCATTTGTCTTTGAATGCAATAGTCCAGTGAATAGTAAAGTTCAGATGCCCATTTTCTTGTCATGAAGCTATTTCACATTTCAGGGGGAACAGGTTGGTGGGCTAGGGCCCCATGTTTCCACTGTCCTCTGTTGTCAAGGAAGTGGGGCCACATCAGTGGGGCCACATACATTGTTTCCCACATAAGTCTCTGTCAGAAATGCTTGAAAAAAGCATCTGCTCACCTGTCTGCCATAGAACAGCTGTAAGCTGAGGGCTCAGCATCCTCACAGTAAAATAGTGTTTCCTCATGTCCAGAGGGAACCTCCTGTATTTCAGTATGTGAAAGAAGCACAAACAGGGAGACAGACTAGTGGTGCCAGTTGTTCTTTGCAGCAGTGCCAAAGGACATCCAACAGCCATGATACCCCTGTTGCTGTGGCTCATTCCTTTGTTTTCCGGAGAAAAGATGTGTGACAGCAGGAGAAACAAGGTATCCACAGCTCTCCTTGCAACTGTAAAACCAGGAAGCAGTCTCAGACACTGGGCTGGCTGTGTGCTGCAGGCTTCACAGCTTCACAGACAGGATGGGAGTAGTCATGACACCAGGTCTACCATCAAGCACAAATGCCATGAGTGAAAAGTACTTTCCAAGTGTGATATAATTTCTTCCTTTAACTCCTATTGTGACATCATGGCTCCACAAATATAAAGGTCCCTTCCTCTTCCCCTCTCCCCATCCATTTCCCAAGTTGAGAGAAATCAGGGGCTTTGAGTCTGCATGACTTATAAGTCACCTGCAGCAATCCTCTCCATCTCATATCAATATCCAATTCTGCTTCCAAGATGTGCTCTATAATAAATACTTGAGACAGACAAATTCTCGTACTCATAGCACACTGTCTTTCACAGCCGACTCCGTCCATAATCCTTGAAAAAAGCCACACTGTTTTTTCGTCTGTTGCATGCTAAGTAGAAGAGTTAAGACACTTGTCTATTCATGCTGCCTGTGGATGTCTGGCAACAGCATTTTAAAACTGTTCACTTGCGGATGTGTCCCTGTCCTAAATGGCTAAACCAGATTGTACCACACCCAAGGACTTGCAGCAGAGTTCAATCAAGGTTCAATCTGGAGTATTTCCTGTCTTCCCAACGTAATACTAGATTTCTTAGCAATAAATTATGTGAAAAAAAATGTGATACAAAAGGACCAAAAATCCTTTTTATACATATACATTACAAACATTGTTTGTTTCAGGTGCTGCTGTTGTGATCTACTTGCAGAATATGTCAGGTTATTCAGTACAGGAGAAACAGGAAGAGACACCCATATGACCAAAAAGCAGATGAATGGAAAATGAGCAAAAAACCTTCACTGAGTCATGTTGTCACTTTCAGTGTTCAGCAACACAGTACTGTGTACACCTGTCTGAACCGGGATGTAGGACAGCCTACATGGTAGAAGTCCCTTCTGGAAAATTACCTGAGACCACTGGCCTGGTGGTCCAGTATCAAGACTGGATCAGTCTTTTCATGTGCTTAATCTGGCTTAAGTGTACCACCAAATACTTGAAAAATATCTCATTTATCCCCCCAGGAAACATTTCTCAGTCGATGGTCAATTTTTCCTAATGAGGCTGTGTATACTTTCCATCTTTAGCAGTGTATTGTGGCAGGAAGGTGTTATACTACCTTCCAGGAAACACCCAGTCAGCCACTGTAATTTACTATAAAACTGCTACCTGTGGAGAGCTTAAAATACTGATTTCTTTATGAAGATTGTTCTTCACTTCTTTTTATTGTATGCACCATGAAAGTTCTTCATATTCATAAAGATCACCATCAACTTCGTTGTTGTGAGTAAGAAGGGTTGTGTTGCCTTCAGAGGAATCACAACATGGATTTGCTACAGGTTGAGCTGCAGCTTCATAAGAAACTCTGGGACTGGGCAAGTGGCTTTGGAGGACAAAATAATAGGAGTGAGCCCTAGGCAAGGTGCAGATAATTTCCACATACTCTGAGGGTCCCCAACTGATAATAGCACATCTCAGTGTCTTATACCAAAGCTATTCCTCCTCCTTTCCATCAGCTGGGCAGGAGAGGCAGAAGCTTGCTGCTGGGAGACAATAAGCTGTACAATTCAGGCAGACCAGAAATAGGCATTTCGTACACTCCCTATAGTACGCTAGTGAATTCCCTAGGTCATATCTGACATTTCATCTCGCTCCTTTCATTTTAGACATTACACCCCACTTATTTCAGGTTGGAAAAAGACTCTGTAATATTGAGATTCTCTGAGGAAATGAACTGCAGGGAGTGTACTAGTCTTTGAGGTTGTATACCATTAAGTGACAATACAGCCTTCTTTTATTATAATAATTTGCGAAAGAACATTTTTTTTTTTAGCTTTTATGAAATTCAACTTAAAAGACCAGTTCTACAACAAACTTTTTCAAAAAACAACTGTCTAAACAAGAACTGGCTTTTTTTTCCCCCCCCCAGCCTTCCGTTTTGTACTGGTGTGACATCACAGGTAGAACTACAAAAAACAAGTATCTTAGGTCGTTGAGTCAAGCCTTTAAAAGCCAGGAAATAACTACATTCAGGCTGTTATCACTGGCAGTTATTTCTGGAAAACAGTGATGAAAAATTTGAGGCCAGGTGCTTTGTTGATGCCAGGCTGCTTGACTGCAGCCTCCCACAGTGATGAGTAACTGTGTTGAGCCGAACAGACTTGTCACCCACTCTGACTCTTTCCTATCATGCATCATCACAGGCAGAGTTAAATCTTACATACATGAGAAAATATGGCAGTACTGTAATTTGGAGTGTTCTATTTTGCAACTTGATGTATGAATATTGAGGATAAAAAGTTCTAGGTACAGAATACGTGACTAAAGACTTTGCTATTGCCCTGCTTTTGTGCTAATCAACAAAAAGAATTTAATAAACTCTCATGTTCTAGACAGTTTTGTACTACAATCAGTGATAGAGATATCTTCAAAGATATTGATACAAATATTTGAAAGCTGGGTAGGTGACACAGTGCAGTATGTTGCTCCTCCGTTTTCCCTCTAAAGGTGGGTCCCACATGTCTTTGTGGAGTGACATGCAGGACCAGTTCAGCAACAGAATGCTATAATATAGAAAACCCAACAGAACCCTTCATCAAAAGGGTTTTGCTCATAAATCTCCTGAAATCAGAAGTCAAGAAATGCCCTGAATATAGTTCTCTGTATGTCCTGGTTCACTTTTCTGTGGATGTCCACACCAACAAAAAGCACCCCATCTACATTGTGACCAAACCACAGAATTACCTAGCCTTTTTTCCACTGGCTGCAGCCTCCTTTCAAATCCCACGCACTCCTCCAAGAATGTGGGTGTGGAAGTGTCCCAGCATGCCAAATATGTTGTACATTTTTCTGTGGACCTTGTGCAATGACCCGCATTGAGCCACTTCAACAAATAAGCAAATCTTGACAGTGTTACCTTTCTCTTGTTTTTCCATTAGCTTTGTAGGAATTCTGAGAGTTGTCATAATGCATTAACAGTTACTCACTGTTTAAAATCACGGTATAGACCATTGGCTTTGTGACTACCCATGAAGATAAATTTTAGTTTTAGATGAACTTTGTGGACTATTTAACTGCATTCTTTCACACTGAACAGCATACTAAACATCCTAGTGTTAAAAAGTTGCTAAGTCTCCAGACTCATGCATAGCTTTACTACAAACATTTGACAGAATAGTCAGTCCCCCATATTGTTTTCTGTTCCCAGAATTGACACCATGCCTGGGAAAGCCCTTCAGATCTCTTCAACAAATACGTCTCCTCCCATTTTTGCATTTGGCTTGGAAACAAGTGCAGGGGAGGAGTATTGGCCAAAACTGACACTATATTGCAAATGTCGGCTTCATACAAACCCTCTTCATTCATAGCCATCTCAAGAGAACTGTAATGCCATCTAATTTGCTCTTTGCACTGCCAAACTAAAATGGAAGGCTACTTTCCAATTAATATTGCAGCAGCAGGAAATGTATACAAAACTACATGCTTTCAAATATTAATACTACTTGATAGTTGTCTGCTGCAGAAGAAAAAAGGAAGAATTAGGCAGGATTCCTCACATGTGTCTTGTCTACATCACTGGGAGAGGCAAATGCATCAAGACATTTCAGACAGGCTGTGCACAAAATTTTTGCTGGTTTGGTTTTAAAGTCTGATTTTTTTCCCCTCTATAGCCCCACTGCATTGGGGGTGATGGGACAGAGGACACTTTATGTCTAGTTGTAGGGCTGCACAATTTCTGTGAATTGCTTACCCAATAAAATCAGTCCCCTTGTTGCTATCTATAAGTAGGGGAATATTAAACACAGGAATGAGTTCTCTCTGCAAGTGAGTTTTGCAACAGTTGTTTCATCTGCATGTTTAGAAGGACAAAACTCCATCCTGAGAACATATCTAAAATGACAGGGACATACTCAAAATCTCAGCATCTAAGCCGCTGAATAAAGTAAATCTGAAAATTTATAAATGGTTCCCACATTTCAGGTGTGCAGATACACTGCTCCTTCTGTGTCTACCTCATTTTGTTGAAAAGTTGTTCTTGCCATATGAAGCTTTAAGAATTTGAAGGGCAATATGCTAGCAGACTGAGAAGCCTTAACTTCTGAACCTTCAAAATGCCTTTGTGCTGACAGGTCTTTCACAGGAGATGACACAGACCGTTTTTCAACAACTCTTCCTTGAGGAATTCCCCATCAAGACTGCCAGCTGCATGCAGGATATCCTAGTAGAAAAGAAAGGACAGATATGTTAAACCACCATAGAAAGGATCTTTGCAAGCCCTGTATCGTGAAAGCAAACTGTATCTTGTTAAAGGACAGGATGTTGGGAGCACTGTTCTTTATACAAAGGCACACATAGCTTCCTCCACTCTTTGTGCATATCAGATACATAAGAGCCTGTTTGAATAGGATGCTAGCATAAGATTATTTGACCAGTGACACCAGTGCAAACTAGTCACTGTGACAGCAGGCCCCTGTTAAGAAGCATAACTACTCTAATCACTGAAAAATGTTTTCAGTTCCTACACCAAATATTCAGTAAAAATCTCATCATTGCTTTAAAAATTATGGCTTGTGACTTCCTTACATCTTAACACTACTCTATTACAAATTGCACATTACAAAAAAGACAAAAATGCATTATACGCAATGTTGGCATGTTCTTAATACCCAGGTTTTAATTCATAGCATGTACATAATCAGTGTTAGATAAAAGAAAAAAAAAATTCAAATAACATTTAGGCTACTGATAACAAATACGAAATCCAGTGCTTACTCAACTTACTGGATTCTAAATCTAGAAAATGGCTACTACCTTGATTCCCACTATCTGGTATTACTTTCTTTCCTGTTGTATTCTCACAGTATTCATTTTACTTCATTTGTTTTGTTCCATTATACAGTCTTATCACCTTTCTTTATTATTCATCACCCACCACCCTACAGCCCAGCACATATTCAGTGCAAACTCTCACTTAACAGCAAACCATTCCTCTGCTGTCACTGCATTAGGATGCTATGTGGTCATCATCTCTCTAATTAAGAAGAAAACAGATTTTCCTCCCTGCTCTTCACTATTCTTCTGATGTTGCATCAGAAGAGTTATACTTAGCATATGTCATACCCAGTTATTCAGTCTGTACTTTAAGAAAATCCCCACCTAAACAGCTTTGCATGAAACTAGCAGTATTGTCTCCTGCCTCTCTGCCCTCCATTTCACCCCTTTGCAGAAGGATATGATGTAGCCATCTTCCTGAAATGGGACTTTGAGGGTCAGTGTCATGGACCAGCCTGGTGTGCTATGTTCAATCAGCACTAAAGGACCTTGAGCACTGAATCTTTTTGTCAGCTATGTTAACAGCGAAGATTTTCTGTCCTCAAACTGGGCATAATTGCAGAGGTCCAAGTCTGGTCCCACTGCAAACACGGCATGCTGAGGTTTACAACATGATTTAAGAACCGGATGTATTTCCTTCTGCTGAGCATACATACCTCAAGAGTTTAAACTTATTAAGCAAACACTTTTTCACACTCTTTGGCATTGAGGGAGGGTACGTTTATTGCCATCTAGAATTTTTATCATTATTTTGATCTGGAATTTAAAACTTTTGAAATAATTTACATTTAAATTAAAGTTTAAATATTTGCAATATAGTTTCTTCCCATGGTTTCTTCCCACCCAATGAATTAGATGTTAGAGCGCTCTTGCTGGTCTTGTATTCACCATGATGGAATTTCATTTAATGGAAGTATCAAAAGAGTCTGCATAGGATTTCTAAACTGGTTTTCTTGGAAAGTCAGCTAAAAATACTTGATACATGATACATTGAAGAAGCAGTAGAGATGAAGATAAGTATATCTGTAGAAAAGGGGAGCCATTGGAAAACTCCTTTTCCAAGACTTGTGGTTTCCATACTGAAAATACTGTCTCTCAGTCTATGCACTCAATTTCTTGTCAGAACACCTGACCCAGCAACAGGCAGGAGAATGTATTTGACACTCCTCAATTGAGCACAGCTACTCCTTGCTTCTTTTTTCGTTCTCCTGAAGGAGACATTAAAACCTCAGAGTCACTCAGTAGTCCTCATACATCTGATTTAGTTACAGAAAGCCAAGAAGAAATACCGGAGGTGGCAGGCAAAGAATATATTCTCAGGTCTGGTATTCCACAGTAAAGGTGTGTAATTGGCTATGCAATATTTACTGTTCCTGCTGTTTCCTCTTCAGCATCTTCCTGAAGCAATAATATTTACAAATAATCAATTAAAACCCCTTCCCAATCCAAAGCTATCATTTAACTGGATTAAGGGGATCAGAAAATCCAGCTAGGGCACCCCCTTTATCACATAAATTAAATTGCAGCCTTCAGATAAAGCAGCACGTTCTGCTTTATGGGAGTGATATGTTCTTCTAAATGCTCCAGTGCAGAACAAGCCTGCCCACCACTCTGAGATTTTACAGATGTCAGATAACACCCAAACATTCATGAGACTATTCTTCTGCAGTAAAAGACTCACAGTTCTGCCTTGCCCTTATGGGATGTACACAAAGGCAGCTGAGGGATGCAAAAAGGATGCTATACACTCTGTTGCTTCCATAAAACACAGCTACCTGTGGCTTAGAAACAAATAGACTGAAATTTACCATGTACTGATTTTTTCTTCTGCTTTCCAATCCATGGAATTTTGACAAATATCTATAAATATAAGAAAAAATATCTATATGCCTCTATAGTTGCAAAAGCAATAATAATTTATGTCAGCCTGAGCCAAAATCAGCCATGCACACCACTCTCTGGTACAGTGTTTTCTTACAAGATTAAGAGTACTTGGCATGGAGAACTGAGCAGAGACTACTGCAGTGCCAGGGAAAAAGGTGAATATACATCCCCTAACCTTCAGAAAATACCTTAGTAAAGTCCAGCACATCTGGATCGAGCTTTATTTAAGCAACTTTCTCCCAATATTATTTTCTGTCAAATCATCAGCTCCTTTAAATGGCTCTCACCTACTACTCCTTGTACTTGAAGCATTTTCCAGCTAAGCTCAGTTCATTCTTGATACAAGCTTGTTCCATAAAAAATAATTTTTAAATGCTGCAAAGGCATTAAGACAAGTAACAGTGGCTAAAACTATGTTCTGGAGATTTGTACACTTGCTATATTAGCACACCTATTTCCATTTTAATGGCTTGCCAAGCTTTTCTAGTTTTACTTGAACACTCCAGCTGAAAATGTATATACCAGCTACCTATCAAGGACTGATAATTTCCTTTAATTTTATTGACAAAAGGTGTTCTGTTATTTCTAAGAACAGGTCTAGGGAATGCATTCCTTTACTGAAGCTAAAAAATACTAGCAATGCATCCACAAGAAACTTTGAAGTCCCCCTTAAAATAGGGAGAAAATTAACATGTTATGAGTAGAAGGGAATCAGAAGAGAGGACAGATCACAGAAAGAACTGTCAGTCTGTTTCCCAGTCCTGATGACACACAGTGGTGAGGCAAGAGTTTCTCACATCCTCACATCTGCTGCTGAAGAACTCAGCCAAGCTGTAGGCACAGATTAGACCAGTACCCCAGTAGGAAAAGTAACCTTGCCCACTCCAGTCAGTCTTGATAGGTTCCTCTTCCATTCTCAGAGATAGGTAATGTTCTCTTCCACAGCATGTGGAAGATGGCCAACAAAAAGAACAGGAAATAAATACATCTGATAAATTAAAGCCTTTAGTAATACACTTCCATCATACTCTTTCTGCTTTTTATGAATCATAACCGCAAATTCAGAAAAAGCAAAAGGAAGCTGTTTGTTTGGAACAGGGCAGTGCTTGCAATGCATATCTGGATGTTTGACTGAACATGCAGAGGTAGTATCACGTAATTCCCTGTGCCCCTTTGGGTCTGTTTTTTTCTACTAAGTCAATGCTACATTCCTGTGTAAGAAAATATCACGTCATTGTAATTAAAAGTTATGTGACCATATATATGTGGAAAAGGAAGGACTCAAGTCCAGTGAAAACGAATCCTGGAAGCTAAACTAACCCTGGCCTTTTAAATTTGATTAAGCCACTCTAATAAAACTCTTGTCAGGTTACATGACATAACTACTACTGACAATTTTGGAAGTATAGTATTTAGTGCATTTGAAGATACAGATATGTAAACTAATTGAATCTGTAGAAACGGTGACTTTTCTTGTTAGTGATACACATACACATTTCTTTCATTATTCCACTTAAACACTTCAGTAGCAATAAAAATAAGATCCTTTATCCCAGGACTACCCTTGAAATTCATATGCTTTGAAATACAATGGTCTTTCAATTGTCAGTTCTTTGCTTTATATACTCAGAGCCTGAATAAGCTTGTACATCTTGTTTGTGAGGTATCCACTCTATAATACCAGGTGTTTAATGGTGTCCTATGAGAGGATTTGGATTTATGGGTTTCTGTCTGCATCCTAATTACTTGCTAAACACTGCTTACAAATACAACTTTGTTTCCACAGCAGAAAAATTCCTTATTAGATCACAGCATTCAGAAAAAAGGCTTAATTCTAATTTGCTCACAGTTAATTACAAGTTTATATGTTTTAGTTCCTTCAGTTGCATGTGCCCAGAAATATGTTTATTGAGTCCTTCCTGTATCTTTGTTTGAAAGTACCTCGTTCTTTTGCTTTATGCAGTTATACTCTGCTGTCACTCTTCACAGAGCAAAAACTGTCTGGATGGCCAGGCCCAGAGAGCAGTGGTGAATGAAGTTAAATCCATTTGGCATTCAGTCACCCATGGGGTTCCCTAGGGTACTGGGGCCGTTCTGTTTAATTTCTTTATCAACAGCCTGGACGAGGAGATCAAGTGCTACCTCAGGCAGTTTGCAGTCAAGTTGAGCAGGAGTGTTGATCTCCTGGAGGGCAGGAAGGCTCTGCACAGGGATCTGGACAGGTTGGATCAATGGACTGAGGCCAGTGGAATGAGGTTCAACAAGTCCAAGTGCCAGGTCCTGCCCTTGGGTCACAACAACCCCAGGCAGTGCCACAGGACTGAGGGAGAGTGACTGGAAAGCTGCCCAGTGGAAGAGGATGTGAGGGTGCTGGTCGACAATGGCTGAACATGAGCCAGCATGTGCCCAGGTGGCCAAGAAAGCCAATGGCATCCTGACTTGTCAATAAATAGTTTTTCTTCTCTACAGTAAGCACTGGATATAATCAGAAAATGACATATATTACAGTTCATTTATACTAACAGAAAGCATGAAGAAAACTCTCAAAAGCTTTTTTAGTGATTGTTACTGTCCCTTTCCTATCCCACCATCTCCACCAAATAATTTTGTCCAGTTGCTGTAAAATCTGTCAGAGTTTTCTGTACTCTGTGACCAAGACAAAACAGAATACAACTGATTAAAGATAACTCTGTTAATCTTAACCTACTTTTCATGATACCTCTTTCACCCTAGTTTTGAGTGTTGTTGACTTCTCCAAGTAATGAATAGCAAGTCTTCAATTTTTTTTTCAAATAAAACCAGTTAGTAAACATGTACTCAGGGGCTTATAATACCTCTTTTTCTTGTCTACTTACATATTAACAAAGAAACGTATCAATATAAAAATGTACATGTGGAGACTTTTGACTAACCCATCAGAGGGAATTGGTGAGTAGGCTGACAAAACCCAACAAAATCCTTTTCACTTATTTTCCAAGGTTGTGCTTTCTTGTGCTGATTGCACACAAATACAATTAACCTCTTTTTAGGGAAATTGTCTAGAATTCCTTGGAAGTTTGAAGGGCAATGACTGCCTACCTGCTAAAAACCTACACGTTACTCTGTGCACATGGATCATGCTGTCCGGGCACACCTTCAGGATCCCCAGGATCTCTTCCTAACCCCCAGGAACTCTTTCCTAACAGAGTTTCAAGGAAAAATGTGGTTCAGGGCAGCATAGGATAACTTGCACTTACTTGGAAAATAGCCAGCTTGGACTGAACCTGATGTTCACTCGCTGTGGGGAGAATGTGGGAAGGAAAACCTGAATGAGACAAAGAGGGTTTTTTTTCCCTTGGGTGTGGATTGTGCATTTCTACAAGGAGATCTATTTCTGAAATCTGAGAACATTCCTCATACCAGGAAAATATGGATATATGTTTCTTATGGGTGGTATATAGATCATGTGATGAGCTCAGTTGAAATACATACAGATTACAGATACAGTCATGACTTCACAGTTGATGTCAGCCTGATTGCCAAGGTCTTGTAAGATGGTTGACAGTTCATATATCTGACAATAGCAGCATAACTGACTCACTAGTCACAACAGTATTCT
Organism: Climacteris rufus; assembly: GCA_013398175.1. Lineage (NCBI taxonomy): Eukaryota > Metazoa > Chordata > Aves > Passeriformes > Climacteridae > Climacteris > Climacteris rufus. Next base: position 226,195 of record VZRZ01006076.1, read on the forward strand.
CTCTCATTTGTCTTCCTTTTTCAAGGCTGGGGCACATACAAAGGGCATCAGATCTTCTACCAAAAGCAGATGCCACTGTAAGTACTTTGTAACTGAATCCACAGATTATGCACAGTCAGATTCTCTCTCTTTCTAGAACATGGATCAAAAATGAATAAAAAGAGGCAAGAAAGCATCATTCTTTGAAAATAAACTCCTACATAAGTCAATTTCTCTGTAGCGTTCCTACCTTGTCAAATGCAGGATACCCAATATCACCTTAAATAAATTTAGACATGGTTTAAAATATAGATGAATATCAGAGATATTTCCTGAGTCTCCTTGAATAAAGAATTATACACTATAGTCGCTGAAGGTTTTATAGATCTTCGAAATGTTAAGTCTCTCTCTCAGGCACAAAAAGAGATCAGAATAATCGTAATAGTAGAGCATAATCCAGCTTGCTGAAGTCAGAGACTTGAAGGGTTCTTGACAAAACTAAAAGTAGAACTACCTTGTGTCTAAGACATTCAGAAGAAAATATCTCTAAAGATGAGTGCCTCAGAAATTATTTCTTAGAACAGCATTAGTATTACGATTGCTTGTGTAAGCTCTGTTGCAATGCAGTGAGGTGAAACGCGTGCTCGATGATACAAGGACACTTCCACTGAGCACAAAGAGAGAGTATGACAGACAAATACATCATGCTTAGCCTGCAGATCCAAGTGCACAAAGCATAGCATGCTGAAAAACCACCACACATGCAAATTAAAACAACAAATGAAAGCACAATGGGTGGACACCGGTGTATGAAATGAGGAAAATGCAGCTTTAAAGATGATCTTTACTGCTTTCAGAAACCAGTCAAGACACAGTTATCAAGCTAACATTTTCAAGGTGCGAAGTGATGTGGAGCATCCCTCTGGAGATAGCGGAGCCAAGTTTTCAAAGTGCTGAAGATGAGCAAGTCAAAGGCAGACATAGCATGACAAAAACCAAATCAATCTGCCTACTGCTGAGACCACAAAACCTCAGCAATTCTGAACTATTTCCAGTTGACTGCCTATTTTCCAACTACTTACAGTTCCAAGGAACTGAATTATTAGAGTCTCATTCAGCAATAAGGAATCTATTAAATGATATGGAGTAACATAAGCAATCAGAAGTCACCTTATTTCAACATGACATCTAAAAAAAGGTTATACAAATCTCATGCTTGCACAAAAGCATTGAAATTATTTTTCTAGTAATTGTGGTTATGTTTATTCAGCAAAATAAATTATTCAAGCAAAGTGATTTTAGGGAAATAACAAGAAATAAATTATCATAGAAAAAAACTAATTGTGTAAGAGCTATTCTTGTTGTTATTATAGTGTTTTGTTGTCCAGATTTAAATTTGAACAACAAAGAAGTGGTCTAATATACACATGCACTATTCTATTCTATTCTATTCTATTCTATTCTATTCTGTTCTGTTCTGTTCTGTTCTGTTCTGTTCTATTCTATTCTATTCTATTCTGTTCTATTCTTCTGTTCTGTTTTGTAGAATTCAGGAAAACTTCAAACAACAAACTTTCAGCATCACACTCACAGTCAAAATGACATATAATGGTAATCAGAAAAACACTTCAAACCATATATGTAAATCACCTTGCCAAAAAATGACTTCTACAGGACAATTAAAGAGTTAGGGTTTTTTTTCAAATTGAGAAAAATATAGGGGGGAAAAAAAGAGAAGAAAGAAAGAAGAACAAAGAAGAAAATTGTGACTGCTTACTTCATTCAGTAAATTAGGAAAAGAGTTCTTGCAAGTTGCCGAATTAGGGTAATTTCACTAAACAGATCTTCAGAATTTAACTGATTCTTTCAGTCCAATATATTTTGCCTAGATACTAGTGGTGTCCCCTAAGAAACAGTGTTGGGCCCAGTCCTATTAAATATCTCTATTGATGATCTGGATGAGGGTACTGAGTCTACCATTAGCAGATTCATGGATGGCACTAAGTTGGGTTGGAGTGTTGATCTGCTGGAGGGCAGGAAGGCTCTGCACAGGCATCTGGACAGGTTGGATCAATGGGCTGACACCAGTGTTGTGAGGTTCAACACGACCAAGTCCAGGTCCTGTCCTTGGGTCACAACAGCCCCAGGCAGTGCCACAGGCTGAGGCAGGGTGGCTGGAAAGCTGCCCAGTGGAAAAGAACGTGAGGGTGCTGGTTGACTTTGGCTGAACATGAACCAGGGTGTGCCCAGGTGGCCTAGAGAGCCAATGCCATCCTAGCCTGGATCAGCAATAGTGTGGGCAGCAGGACCAGAGCAGTGATTATTCCTTGGTGCTCAGCACTAGTAAGACCACATCTTGGGTCTTTTATCCACTTCTGAGTCCCTCAATTCAGGAAGGACATTGAGGTGCTGGAACGAATCCAGAGAAGGGTAATGAGGCTGGAAAAGAGTCTGGAATGCATGTCCTATAAGGAGGGGCTGAGGGAGCTGACATTGTTCAGCATGGAGAGGAGGATCCTCAGGGGTGACGTTATCACTCTCTACAACTCCCTGAAAGGAGGTTGTGGCAAGGTGGGGGGCAGTCTTTTCTCACAAGCAGCTACAAATAGAAGAAGAGGAAATAGTCTTCAGCTTCTCCAAGGGAGGTGTAGGTTGCGTATTAGGAGGCATTTCTTTACAGAAAGGGTGATAGACATTGGAATGTGCTATCCAGGGAGGTGGTGGAGCCATTGTCACTGGAGGTGTTTAAGGAAAGGATGGATGTGGCAATCAGTGCTGTGGTCCAGCTGACATGGTGTCTTCAGTCATAGGTTGGACTCAATGATCTCAGAGGTCTTTTCCAACCTAATTGATTCTGAGATTGATTCTATATTTCTTAGCACATACACTCAGAAATTGCAGGTTCTGAGATTTCATGCCTTGATCTGTCCAGCCTGAACTCTTGCAGTTTCCTGTAACTTGTGAACACCTGTAGTGTCATTGAATCTGCCACTGGAAAATGAAGTGGCCAACCCACCACTGAAATTATTTTACCATGCAAATAATCTCCCAGTATATATCTCCTTACCTTCCTATAAAGGCAATGTAAGAAGCCAGTGTCTTGGGTTCTGTGAAAGTATAACCAAAGGACTGTATTCTATTACCATCTCCATCACCTATTGATGAGTCATTAAAGATGGGTCATTCACGCAGCTGATCACTGCACCCCACATCCTCCAAAGATTGCAAATTGGGCATTAGATAAGAGGAAGGTGATTGCTCTTATGTTCACATTAATGACTCAGTCCTAATAACATCTGCTAAGAAGGAGCAGCTACTCTGTCCACCAATGAACCATCAAATAACATCATCCCATTGTGATACGCTCCGCACCAAAAAGAAGGAGCTGAACATCCTACCCTGGTAAAAGAAGTGGAAGAAACAGCACAAAACAACCATCTCCACTGGTCTTGAGAGGAGAGGAGCTCCACAACCACCGGAACCCCAGAGGTAGACAGGATTTCTTCCACTTCAACCAAGATGACATCTTTCGCTCCAGCAGAACTGCAGCCAATGCATGATTAGACTGCTATCACCACCCTGACTAAACAGGGTATCAGGCTGTATTGTTACCTTGTCAGTTCAGTCTGGTGTTCCTCTGTATTACTGCTTTTAATTTGCTCCTATTAAATTGTAGTTCTGACTTGGAATCTCTTGCAGTATTTTTCTGTGGGGTTAATTCCTCCACTGGTTTGTTTCCAAACCAGCACAGCCAGTAGAAAGGATTAACAGACCTAAATTATCCACATACTCTTCCACCTCAAAGGAAGAAATTTTTAGATGGTTATTTTCAACATACAGACTCTGCCAAAAATATTACATTTTTCACTGTCTTGTCCTTCAGAGTAAAGTTAACTGTTACAGTAAAGTTAACTACTGTTGACCTTTACATTAACAAAATTTGTGACTAGGCAAATCAGCGCTACGACAGACTCTATCCTTGATATTAAATTTTTATTTTCAATATAGAGTGTACTTTTATTTTCAAGAAAACATGCAGCAGCAATCTGAAAATAATATCATTGAAGTTTAATCAGAATTTCTTCAAACTGCAGATGACACAACTGGAATACCCCACACATACATTAGATGTAAAGCAGTACCCCAATATCAGCTGATGTTGTGAGGATTATACAACATGCTCCTTGTGATGTGACTCCTGCTTTGGCAAGGAACATTTCACTTCTTCCTGCTGGTTGATTGCATGAGAATGTGAGATACTACTGCCATATTCATATCTTTATGTGGTCTCCAGACTCAGAGAATCTGGAGAACTGGAGACATCTCTGTGGAAATTCTGAATTTAATTGTATCTATTAGGTGGAAATATAATATTCTGCTACACATCTGGCACCAGGTCCTCTCTGTTCTTTATCAGATGAAAAGAGGACAAAAGTAAGTGGATGTACACACACATGCACCTGTCTGAATTAATGTACAAATTGCTTCTTGAATACTTTCAGCTGCTGCCATGGGAAAGAGCTGCCTTCTGCAGGCTTCTGATACAGAGCAGCAATGTGGGGTCACTTTCACACAATCCTTTCGCTAGCACAGGACAAAATAAGCTGCTCATTTGTTTAAATATTTTTATATTTCATCAGTCAAAAAGCTTACCGTGCAAATTTGCTGTACTGCAGTTAAGTCCTGATGCATGGAGGGATTTTACATCCTTTTGGATGACAAAGAATTTCCACTGCTATTTCTCAGATGATTTTTGCTTCTCCAAAGGTTATTTTCAGAAGGATTTGTTTGTTCTTACAGGATATTTCTATCAGAACACCAAAAATATGCTTAAACTGCCATGCAGAAACTGAATTATAAAGCTTGCTAAAAGCACAAGTTGAAATCTTGCTTGCTGCTGGTGACTACAACCTTCTGTCAGGCTGGAAAAGTCAGCTGTTTCAAGCCCAGCAACATTTCCATGACAACATTGTGTTAAAAAATCCTCATTTTAACACCTCAAAAAATTAAAAGGCAATTTTTTATGGTTTTAATTCTATTTCTTACTATGCAGTTTACTGATCTCTAGCTAAAGGATTTCTAAGAAGCTAATTACTAGGAAGACTAAAGCCCTAAAGCAAAGCCTAGAGTCTTCTCCTTTTACTACTGCAATTAATAAACTACAAATCCTTACCTCCTCTACAACACTATTCCCTTACCAGTGTTATATTTACTCCGGGTGAGTAGCAAGCATGATCATCCTGAGGCCCAAGAACTGTGTCCTGGATGCAGGGACAAGGAGATGGAGCTTTCAGTGTGGTCTATTCCATACCGGTGCTACTGCCACCACAAGGGTCAGCATTTCAGCAGTACAGCTCCTGATTTGGACAAAGTAGCTTTCCAGGTTTTGTTTTGTCCCTGTTTTCCATTGTTTCTGGGCTGGGGAAGAGGAGGAGGTTGAGCCACAGGAGCCTCCGTGGCATGCTGCCCTTGTTTTGCTGGGTGCCATGTGGTTTAGAGGTCGCACTAAGTGCTGCCCAGGGGGCTGTTTGGCGGTGAATACCCTTTTGCTGCATTACATCTGGGCAGAGCCAGGGGTTGATCCCGCTTTTCCCCCCTCCCACCCACCGGGGCAGCAGGCCCAGGAGGGCCCTGGAGCCAGCAGATGGCACGGCCACCTCTTCTCCCCCCCTCCACTTCCAGGATTGCAGGCTCATGGCATTCATGTCACCTTCTTCCCTGCTTCCCGCCCTGTCCGGGTATGCAAGGGCAGCCTGGGCGTGGGGCTGCCCTGTGTGCAGCGAGGGGGTGGTGCTTGCCAGAAAGGGCAGCCCACTGGGTGCTCTGCTGTGTGCGGACAGCCGCGGGACTGGCCAATGCCCCTGTCAGTCATTCCAATCCTCCACAGCCATTGGCTCTGTCCCGACTGCCTTCCCCTCAC